>VIAA01000089.1:0-235589 GCA_015776775.1 Magallana hongkongensis | reverse complement strand
TAGAAAGCATGCAAAGCAGTACCTCAGGATTATTATTCGTAGTAATGTAGGTCATACTCTGTTGAAAATAAGATGGTCAAACACAAATGCGTCATCGGAATTTTCCTAATATTTCAAGCACAGTAGTCATTTGATATTATGCTTAATTACTTGTACAGAAACTAAATAGATATTAAATATCACACAATATATGTAGTTTAAGACAAATATTAACATTCTTACCGTTTTTAAAGTTTAAAACATGCATTTGTTGAGTGATTTTTTTCGTATTAAACAATTAGATATATATTAAAAAATTAATAAAAAAAAAAATATTAAAAAATGGGTGGAATGTTGTTAGTCCCTGTAAATTATTTACAGGTACTTATTTAACAGAATAAATTAATGCAAAATTAACTTTAGCGAGGTAACAGGAGAACTTATAACAGACATAATTTATTTTCCAAAAACACGCTGTTTTTCCCCTAACCTTACAGTCACGCTTTTAATTTGTTTACGGGACGTAAAGAGAATAAAAGGTTCATGAAAATATGCAACATATGTCCGTTTGTTGAGAAATGACCTCATGGATCTCAAAGATCATTTCATAAAGATTAGTGAATAATACGCTAAGCTGGTACTTTCAGATCAATTTAAATTTTTTTAAGAATATATGTTTTAATAGAATATCTAGTTGACACACTACTTTATTTGCAGATTAAAACGCCGTAAGCCGTGTTTTGCTCATTTTTCATTTTCCGTTATTTGCTTAGTATATTCCAGAAACAGGTACATATTGTCGAACATTTATATAATGAAAAGGGTGTTCGCCAGGTGTTTGTATTGTATTTTTTAAAATCTAATATTGAAATTAGAAAAAAAATATTGATTAAAAAACGTATCGTGTAGGTAAATAAACATTACTCACAATATACTATATCAAAGGATATCAAAAGAAAAACAACAAACTTATCATAAGCATACTTTATTATAAAAAATAACATTTAAAACTTAAGATAGTTAAAATATAGTATTATAACAGTGTTGTAAGCTTAATATGATTAAATTTAGGAACGTTAAAGTAAAACAATAAAACACCACACAATCAACACTATACCTTAAATTAAACATGTATATCAGAGGAAATATGACACTTCCGAAACCAATTATGTTCACTACAAAAATAAATCTCAAAAGTACATGGACATTAAAGTACTGGAATTGAACAATACAATTAAAATCACATTAAAGTCATCATGCCAAACAGTGGAGCCTGAATATAATTTATACTTATAACAAACGATATAAACCTAAAAAAACAACTTATATTTGAATGCAAACTAAAAAAATTAAAATTCAAAGAGGGTTCGGTAAAGACCTAAAACTTTTTTTTTTTACATTATTGGAATTGATTTATGAACGTAGAATATTTGTCATAACTTGGGAAACCACATAGTAATAAGAGAATGTGCTTTAACAAAAAAATAGAATAAGAATGATCCATTCCTTAAACTTGGTTTATTTTATCAATAGGTTGTAAAACAACGAAAACATGGTCTGGTAAAATATTGTCATTAAAACATTCATTGATTACTAAAATCAACATATCAGTTAAAATTCAAAACGGTTAGAATCTGTTAACTAGTTAACTATTAAAACGATCATATTCAAACAAATTCAAATTCAAATTCAAAACAATCGTTATATCAGCACAAAACCACAAAAACAGAAATCGAACAAGAGTGTTACAGTTATACATATACTCTGTTGGAATTTTCCAGTGTTTGTTGTAGGGTTTTTCAATGTCTCCTTAACAATTTCCATAAACGCAGTCGTTCAGGAGAAATTCCGCTATGGCGTCGTGGCAAAGTTGGTACTCCTCCTAAAGAAGCAAAAGAATGGTATGAAAAATTTATCAGTGATATTTACGTAACAAACGAAATCAATTTATTGCGATCCAATTCATTCAACGACAGTCTTAATGTGCAGTTAACAAAAAACAACACTGGTTGTAAACTCATGTTGAATGAACAAATCCAACATAATTCTCGGTAAGGGGTTAATCTTGCAAACTTAAATTAATATTTGGCATGGCCCATGGGCCTTAGTTTACAGTTGTCATGACACATTATACGCACCACAGTGGAGACACACTCTGGTCTACGTATCTGGATCTGACGTACAGCTGTAAAGATGTCCACCTCTCTGTCGACGGAGATCTGCTCCAACACGTTGTATACAACAAAGAATGGGCCACAGCGTGTAGCTCCGTCTCTAGCAACACATCATAAGCATAAAGTATAAAAAAGAATAAGTTTTTACATTTTTCTAACATGCAAAATGTGAATGTTTTGTATACATTTGTTTCTGTAAATATGTTTTTTTAGTTTGGCAATGTGTGATAGATTGTTCGAGTCATTTTGGGATTGTGAATGTCGTTTCAATTGCAGTTGTATTTCATCTTACGAAATAAGTCACTAAACGTTTTTATATATTCCTGATACAATATTATATCTTAGTCTTTACAAGATCTAATATTAAAGAAAAACAATCCATTATTACTGCAGTCAATCTCTATGGCCCTTTCATTGTCAAACTGTACCAACAAGATATACATATTTTTTTTCTTAAATGTGAAACTTTGCGCCTTTTGCAAAATATGAACAATTTCACTACTTTCACAAATCATCTTGCCTCGCTATGAATGACTGTTATTTTAGAGTAAATGATTGAAAAAAAATATTGAAGGACATTTAATTTTATAGCGGAAGGTCAAAATTTAAAAAAAATTCATATTTATTAGAAATCAAACTGCTACGCGTGTCTATGTAACAATTATTATTTTAAACTTATTGTTATATTTTACAAGTATTTTGCATGGTACCAAAGTGTACTTATTATTAATCATTTCTTGAAAACAATGAGCATTCATTTAATACAGGAAGATACAGAAAGACTGATGTGATATTGTTTACGTTACCTTGACAGAACGAGGACTCGGCCCTTTTGGTCAGACTTTTCAGTCTTTACTGCCTTAACTACATCCAAAAGTACTCTTTTGTCCCCCTTTTTCAATCTCTCACTCCAAGTCGGGCATTCCAGAAGAGTGATATCCATTTCATTGAAACCCTTATAATTACAAATGTACAATTGAGAATAAATAGAAGTGTTATTAGTTTCGAAATTGTGATTAAAATTTAAATCTCTATTTTTAATAATTATCACTGTTTTTTTCTGTAAAAAAACGTTAAGGGTTTGAATCCAAATATATTTTCAAAAAAAGTACTGAGTAAAAAAAAAATGTGAATTCATGTAGACATCTGAAACATCCTAATTGCCGTTGATTTTTGTTTTGACCATTCTCTGATTAAATAGGTGAAATGTTAAATATAATGTTCTTTTACAGTTTGAACAAAAGGCATTGCATTTTTGCAGCTAAGAATGCAAAGATCCATAACTCAATAACTGCATTAAAAACAGTTACTTGGCATTACGGCGTAATGTGTTGGTTTTAGTTTTATTTGAATTGAAATAAAAGAAAATGAAACCGTTGGTTGTATGTTGAGTCTGGTCATTTTGACGTTATTGCTCCTTTTTGATGACATATTTTTGACGTAGAAAATCCCGTCGAATTTGTGTTGATTTTCTGATGGAAACCATTTGGATGTCTGTCCAAAAAATGGAAATAAGAATACACGCAGAGTACATTATTAGAAAAAGAAAGACATCACAACCAGACAGACAGGCAGGTAAATATATTAATTTAATATTTCGCCCATACCGATTCGATGTCCTTGAGTGGACACAAGAAGACGACAACACTTGCGTCAAAGTCCTTGATCAGTCTGAGAAAGTCCTCGGTGTTGTCTAAAAGAGGATACTGGGCGCTGATCAGGGATTCCTTCTCCAGATATGACTAAAGAAGATATACATAGAATAATGAAGTGTAAGTGACAAAGAAGTTAGGTAGAGGATACTGGGCGCTGATCAGGGGGTCTTTCTCTGGGTACGACTGTATAAAACACACAAATATATTACAATGAAGTCTGAATGAGAGTCTCGGCCTAAGCAGTTCACAATAATACAAATTGTAACTCATTGATCGACTGAGCACTAGTCCCATTTGATTTTTTTCTTTTACAAATTATTTACCATATTAGGTAAACCAAAAACCGTGTATTTAATTTAGCTTACCTTTGCCTTTGTATAAATGATAAATAATACATAACAGAATACAGGTTCATCGTTTTATGATAATACTTCAAGTTTTAATCTAGGTACAAAACTTACGCCTTAATAGCTTTAAAATAATGTTCAAAGACAGGTATATTTTCTACTGAGTGTTTCTAGAATGTACATGGTCTTTATGTGAATGCTGTTAACAAAAAGTACTTTTACGCACAAACAGAGGGTAAGGTCTGTACAGTAACTGTATTTATATGCTATATTTAACCTGAATAAGCACAGCATTGTAGTAAGTGTTATAGCCCTTCATATAGTACAGGTGGCACATGAACTCCTCAACTGAAATGAAAAAAAGAATAGATTGCAGTATCAAGTAGACTTTAATCTATTGTTATGCGAATTATTATTTTAATTTGACAAAGACGATGTTTTGTATCAGATAGAGAGCATCTTTAAGCATACAATCTTCAATGAAATAACTACAATATTCACAAACTATAGATAAAATAGCATGTTACCAGGAAGTACGCTCTCTGTGTAGTTAGCTGATATCTGAGCCCGACCAGATATGTAATCTTGTTGTGTATACTCCTTTCTCAAGGACAGTAACTCCTACAATTAGTTGTTAATATCAAGAGATAAATGGATATTCAAGAAGCAACGGATAGCATCTTATTCAAATAAATAACTGCGATTATAAAATATATGTTTCAAATATGAATTGTTTATTCAATAATTAAGTTATATTTTTGGGAAAGATTATTTGTTGTCAATATAAATCACAATTTAGATTAACCTCAAGTTCAGAAGACAAGGATTTCTTCTGTGAAATGTCTCCACAATTCGTATAACAAGTCTGTTCTTGGTAATCGCCCAAAAACTTCTCTGTTTCCAAACATTTGTTTTGACCGTGAAATGCATCCTTCAGTGCGAGGTACAGCAACTTGTACTGGTCCTGGAAGGATAGTTTAGTTTGAGTAACATAATGTATCTGTTTAACCGTAGTAACCAATAATCAGCAAAATGATAATAAATTTATTTATATTTCCATTAATAACCAAAACAAAATCTTAACACTCAAACAAATTACAGTTGATAATATATCGTGAGAGAAGAATTGCTCATTCAATTTAGAGATAAAAACAAATCACATTATTTATTAGAAGGGAACTAACACTACGGTTTACGCTTTTCAAAATATATTTGTCATGTTAGAACGGCTTTAAAAGTAAATCAATCTCGAAATGATCACTAATTTTGTCCGAAAAATGCACCCGTTTGTTCGAGGTGAAAGTGATCAGGTCCTACATATAAAATAATGTTTTGGTCCGCTGAACATGATTATTCACATGATTAAAAAGTGGCGACTAACACTTTGCCATTCGCTATAAGAATGTATATTGAAAATGCAATTTGAAAACTGCTTGGAAGGTGAATTAATCTCGGATAGGCACAATAGGAAGTTATTAAAGTCTTAAATGAATAAAGGCAATAGGAAGCTTTCAAAATCAAGATTTGATTTCCTAAAGCCATCGGTCATTTCCCTGATTTCAATCAAGATTTTTATTATATGTGTTCTACCATCCAATTAAAAGGGATATAGCCATGGCCTTTTACATAACGTGCATTTGTATTATTAACGATAGGAAGTATTTTGTACATTCTGAAAACTATTGATCAATATCTTTTCAATAAGGAAATTATCTCCACGGAAATGTTATGTAACAAAGCCTCGTTTTCTTCCGTCTGCAGCGGAAAATAAACACGTTAAAACTGCGCATTTAAACTTTAATTTTTTTGAATAAGGCTATTGAGTAAAAAACTAAGAGGAAAAACATATTTCCAAATTTTAACTATTGATTTGCTTTACAGCTTAGTTATATGTGTATTATCAAATTTTCAGACCATAGATTGAAAGAAAATATGTATTATTGTATTATACAAAGAGATTATTTTATTTATTTATATTCTAATCTGTTTTATCATCTTTTCACTATTAATATGAACACGGTTCAAAACTAATTTAAAAAAATAAAATACAGTAAATATAGGCGAAAATGGAAATATATTTTAACACCATGATTAAGAATAAATCATAGATTTATTTACTTGTTATTTTTCGATCATTAAACATTGACCACCATTAATAATAAAGATCATATATTTCGAACAGTTGACTACAATGCAATCAGATGAATTCGATAGAGGTTTTCGACGTTTTGAATTAGGTGTAGCTATACATTATTCTACATCTCCTCCAATCACGATCATTCTTTCCTGTCCTGTACATCGGTTCATTGATTTTACAGTCATCTCCATTCCCTGGTAAAGAGCGTCTGTCAATGACAGTGTTAATGTTTTCCTAATCTTACTATAAGTACATCGTGATTTAAACGGGATTTTCTTTAAAATTTTAAGTTCCATCATTATTGAACAATATAACATTGATGGATCTTGCAGCCGACACGAGAAGATAGATCTACATAAATTGTAATGCAATCAGAAATATTAAAATGCATATAAAGGTGTAACATCATGATTTGAACACTGGAATTTTTTATACATGTAACTTGAACATTTATTGGTTTCTCTGACACTTTTTGAATGTAAAAAATGCAACATGTTTAGGAATGTCCATATCAAAACAAAAGCCTACATCTCCTTGAATCATATTCATCCGGTCTTTCCTCATTGTTCTGACGTACATCGGAACATTGATTTTACCAGTTGTCTTCCCTTCCCAATAGAGGGCATCTAATGCAATGTATGTCCCTGTTCTGCCTACTCCCGCACTAAAAAATAGATATATAGAGTTATAATTTATTTTTCGTATTTAATTTAAAGTTGTTTTCTCAAATCAGATTTATTTCTGTTACAAATTATATTTTATCTTTTATAGGATCTACCTCGCATTTTTTTATTTCAATGATGTATTTTCACACATTGTAAGTGTGAAAAGGGGTTTATTTTCTAAATTGCACTAAATTCAAACGTGCAAAACTGATTTAGTTTTATATACTGATTTTGTACTACTGTTTAATGCAATCAAATTTAAACACAAGATATTGTATTCCATTTAAATTTATCATCCGTGTACCTGCAGTGTACCACAGTGTATTTCCCAGCAAAGTTAGCGGTGGCTCTGATCACGTGACGATGAAACACGACCAAACTCAGGGGATCAGCCACTCCATGGTCTGTCCACGTGGTGTAGTGGAACATCGTCACATGTCGGTCTGTTCTTGTCTACAGTCATAATACATAACCCATAATAGTTAAAAATTAAAAAAAAAAACCATACGATTTTCTTTGGAAATCATGGATTAATTAAAAAACACGTTAACACCTGCTGTAATGTTGAATGTTGATTTACATTGAAGCAGGCAAACGATGAACCTACGATTTAGTCAGCTGAATTCTGACTGCAATATATGGAAAGCGGACTAAATTGCAGATTTATTTAATTCGTATTTTTTTAATTACTTGTCACTTTTCAAGTAATTGAATAGAAGAGACTTACAGCGTAAAGTTTTATCATTTCATTTTTATTTTTTATAGTTTATACATACATATAGTTATGTGATTCTGTTTCCAATCTACACCTATTAGTGAAAGTCAACATAATTAGAAAAAGAAAAAAAATACCAAAACATGACTTCAATATCAAAGTAATGTTGTTAATGACTGTTGTTTAAACAAAGAACGTCCTTAATACAGCACGATACGTCAAAATAACTTTTTACAATTCAAAAGTGGTACTTTTTGTAATATTCTGAACACTAAAGAGTTCTTAATTATTAACAGTACCACTTATTAAGATTACCCTATATATGTATTTTATCTTTGACTCCGGTAAATATCATTTTGTAAAATGTAAGTGTTATACATTTTAATACATTTTTGGAATAAAGATATATTAAAAGTAAATATAAAAATAAAATCAAATTACTTAAGACTTTTTGATTGAATATAGATTTCCAATATAAAGAATTTTTTGAAGGAAATACATATAAGATAGACAATAACTAAGATTGTAGACCATTTTCATTACATAGGCAATAGTTCTCGTAATAATTTTAATATTCATGTTTTTTTTTCATTAATAGAAGATAAAACGCTGATTACAGTTCCAAACCTAAAAAACATTATCCATAATTGATAATTTTCAAAATAGACCAGCACTGCATATAGCATTATTCCTTGCATATTCATGAAATAATTAACCTCTATATGCTCGAAATTGAACCACCTGAGCCCTTCATCTTTGTACAGTAAACCATCACATAACAAATAGGTATGTTGCACTCTGCCACTTTTGTGACTTTATTGTTTAACCAAATTTGATTTGAAAAATCAGGAAAATGACAATAGATGATTATATAACAATAATTAATAAGTTCATAAAATTAATCATAAAATTATGAATATTTCATTCTTTATGCCATAATATTTTACAACTAAAATAATCCAAAACTCCCATTACTGATGTAATCAATGATGTGATTGATTAGATAATTTATGCAAAACATAATCCTTATGGTCTGAGATCTCTGTAAATAAATGTTCATTATGACTCTTAAACAATAAAAGAAAAACAAATGCAACCAGCAAACAATAAGCGGGTGCGGTGATCATTGTGACTGAACAGTTAACACAATATTCAACGCTTGCGCTACCCTTTGGATTCATTTTAGGAATCTTATTTACAAATGTATATTTTAGAAAGTAAACATTTGGAATAGCAAAATATTTACGGTGGATCATCTGGACCTAAAGGAACATTGTTGGTGATAATTTTTAATCACTGCACTTGGTTAATCTGCTACGTTTACTACTAATTTGTTTATCATTGCTAACTTAACAAGAAAGAAACATTTCTTATTTCATTTTGCAGGTAATTTTATTATTTTCTAAGTTCCAATGTATTAAAAAGTATTTTGGTTGTTATGCATACACGACACTCACTTAAATGGGTTGTTCATGGACAACCTTTTGAAGAGCCAATATAAAAAAAAACCCGGAATTTGATGTTTCTTTGTCTGATGTGAATTTTTTTTTTTTTTTACTGTTTGACCAAAAAAAGTCATCGGATTTAAATGTGTTTCTTACCCATGCTTACATGTAGTACAATCAGTATTGCTACCAATTAGAGTCTTAGCTAAGAGATATGGCACTTGAAATTTATACTTATAAGATTATTCACATTGCGTATACTATATAAATCGATAATATAATTGTTTAAAGTATCGTAGACCAAAATAGTAGACTTCAGTTTTTAAGAATTACAAGATATGAACATAAATCAACAGTGATATTTTCTAATTATAATTCTGACATAATATTCAAATTTAGTTTGTTTAATACGTGTTAGTTATAGGCCCTATTTTTTTACAATGAAAAATTATTCAAGAAACCTAAGCAAATACTAAAATTACGAGAACTTTTATTTTAAACACATGTCAAAACGATTGGTGGACTTAAGAAATGGGCGTATTGAATTTGAAAACGTTTACGTCAATTTTAGTATCCCAATTTAATATGCGTATAAACAAACAACGGGAATCGGCAAAGGGTTTATGTCGAATATATAAAATTAACCAGAATGCAATAAAAAAATTCAAATGATTGAGATATTTCCATCGAAAATGTTAATAATGTGGCAGATTTTAAACAATGTATTCCTAAATACATGATCAGTTGACAAATATTGATTTTGTCGCATCTTTTGGAGTTTCGTTGGGATTAAGAAACTTGTTACAAGCTTAAAGAAAGTAGGTGAGTTTGTACAATATTTATCTGATAATTTGTAATTCAAAGTGATATATTTCCATTAGATAAGCTGATATTATTCTTTGTATTCTTATTAACTTTGCAACAATTAAATAATATTAGATATAATTAGGTTGTTTAAACAAATAAGTGAAGTTGCTTATGCAAAACGAACTAAACCACATACGATATGTATATGTGGCGTTGTTGTTTTAGGATAATATTTACTGTTTTGTTGTGTATCTTAAATCGTCTGATGATATATTCAGCGTATGTTTTCTCCTCAAGATGTCTGACAGTTAAAGTCCCTCCTTGTAGTTTGTCGTTAATATCTGGCCAGTACTGGGCACACTTATTCTTTAGATAAAT
This sequence comes from Magallana hongkongensis, assembly GCA_015776775.1. Taxonomy (NCBI): domain Eukaryota; kingdom Metazoa; phylum Mollusca; class Bivalvia; order Ostreida; family Ostreidae; genus Magallana; species Magallana hongkongensis. The sequence continues at coordinate 225,287 of VIAA01000089.1, read as the reverse complement.
CATGAATACATTGATATTAAAAGTTAAAGATAGTAATGCTCATAACAAACAGCATATTTACTTTAAATGTAACCATTACAAACAAATTGATTTTTCCACGATATATTTTATTTCGATATAACGATTATAAAAAGACTTCTTTATACAAAAGATAACATAATATTAAATGTTCCATGAATATACTTCAACCTTAGTTCCTTCCGTGAGGTTCGTTAAACATACGATGTTGCACACTTCTTCTTGCCATATCATAGTCCAGAAATCGGCAATTGTTTTTGGCTTTGGGCCTTAGATAATAAAACAAAAGAAAAAAAAACCAAAAATCAATAACATTATCATAAACTTTAGGCTGATTTCTTAAATAACTTAAATAAATAACAGCTTACCCTGTGTGGCAATGTAAAGTCGCCTTTCCCGTGTATCCTTTTGATATATAAAGAAACAGATGTCTTATAGATCTTAATTTTTTATGTTTAACTTCCATTCTTAGACAAAGACGCGACATATCATTTCATAAAACAACTAAACGTTCTTTTTATTTACCATCACGTAAAATTAATTTCAAATACAAATCACTGTCACAACACAGAACTATATGATTTATATCAATCATATGCGTCTATAAATACTTGCCTCAATGTAGTTGGCATTAATATAACCACTTCGATCTGACGTTGATGGTTTCAGGATAATTCGCGAGTGATCATCTATAATAAGCATATTGAGAAACAATATCATATTGTTTAAAGATCTTTCTAAAACATTGTTGTATTTTTTTTCTTGTAACTTCTGGCTTTATGTTTAATACGTACACGGAAATATGGTGGTGTATCTATTTTTAGCTTTATTTTCAGGTTTCTTTGCCTCTGTGCATGGGTGAAGCTCACCTCTAGGAATATCCTATTAACAACGTGTTCAGTTGAATGTACACATATTTAATCTCATTCTGTTTTATCACTTCAAATTTAGTATGATAAGAACACACAATAAAGATGAATAATATTATGATGTTAAAAGTAAATCGTACGTGGTATTCACTTTTGAATCCAGCGTTTTCGTTCGTAGACATGTTTGAAATTTGGGCCATTATATTTCTGACAGAAATATTTTTATTGGTTGGTCGACCCCTCTTTGTTTTTTCAGGCAACGCATACGTTGAGTCATCTTTGCTTTTTGCCTTGTTTCCAAGGGGTTTGTGATCTGTATTTTAATAATGAAGAAATAAGGAACATTATTATATTAAAATAACAAGTTTCATTTTTAATAAGATAGAGAGACAGATAGATATATAGATGGATGGATGGATAAACAGACATTTAGGGTATCTTTTAATATTAGTTCAACAGCGAAAACAATATTAATGATTACCGATTATTTGAGGCCTAATTTCTATACGAGGCTTTACTTCCATTTTCATTGACTCTCTTTTGTTCATGATTCTGTTTTTCGTCTTGAGGCTAAAATCATTACATGTATAAAAGATAATAAACTCCTTTCCAGCGAACACTATTGTTTATACATGTTAATGACGCTTTGTGAAAAATGTTTTATATTGATTAATGAACATTAAGCAATAAAATTTTAAGATAGATATTCGAACATATTTGTACAAAAAACTAAGTGCTAATATACCGAAAAATAAAAATGAACACAACAACTCCGATTATTAGAAATACGCATGCGCCAACTATCCCTCCAACAGTAACAGGAAGATTATGTGTAGACTTATAAGCTGATTCAATAGGCCATGTACCAATCTCTGAAAGAATAACAGTAAATATAATCACTTGTATCATAAAAAAGAAAATCATTTAACCTTTTGCGACAATTTGGTATTATTGTATAGCAATAAAACAAACATATTTTGAGATAGTGAAACTGTAGAGTTTGTCTATTTTACGTGTGCAATTTACAGCGATGGAAACAACTTCATTTAATATAATCACATTTTGTAAATATCTAATTCAAACAATAATGGATATACCAAGCATCAGCTATTAGTAAATATTCGTATATTAGAAATATTTTGATCCCAAATTTTAGTATTTTTTATACGTACAGCATGTCCAAATGCCATTTTGTTCTTTTTAACTGTTGCTTTAAAAATTTACATTGATAATGGAAAACGCTGCTCAAATATTTTAATCATTATGTGTGACCAAATGATACCTCTTATACATGTGTTAGCCATATCAATAACAACATTGTTTCTAAGTACAAGAGGGATATCATCATGAGGCATAAATATCACAGCTGCTATTGATGATTGTATTGCAACAAGTATTTGTAATAAACGTCCGATGCAACAGTGTTAGTTCATTAGAATATGTTTTTCATTGCTTTTTGTATTGGCCTTCATTTAAACTCAATATTAGTTTCAGTTTAAACAAGTCACACTTTCCTCTGACTTAGTTTCTATCTAATAAACTTATATTCTAAAAAGAAGTTATCCGTAGGTCATTAATAATTACCTTTGGAACAATGACGTTTCCAACCTTCTTTACAATCTTTACATGATTCATCTATACGTTCACATGTCGAATTGCAATTCGAAGAACAGTGAAATGTACAATTTTTTCCATAATGTCCGGTATTACAAGCTAAAATCCACAACAATGCTCAGTGAGACATATAAATAGCAATATTATGTACAATTTGTTATTCTAAAAATCACGATGTGAGTTTCTTACAGATATTACAGTATACGTCCATATACCCATCCTGACATCCACCAGGGCACACTCCATTTACGTGGTCACATGGTCCATTGTTTTTACAATGGCTGCTACAGAGGTTATTACAGCCCAGCCCAAAATATCCGTCCTTGCATTCTGATTTCAAATAAAACAGCATATAATCTCTACTTATTACTTTATGATTATAAAAACATATTAACCATTATTTTTTTATCTGTTTGCAATGTAAGGGTTTACATGCTAAATTATTTTTCGGTTGTTATACGACTATACTCTTGCTGTAGTAAGCGACTGTTTATTCCTGGTTCTGTCTCCAATCTGTTTGTAACATGAAGAGTCCCTCAAACAGTGACAGAATTGGACACAGACATAACCATAAGCTCCCACATTACACTCTGCAACCGTTATTGGTCAATTTACCTTTACTACAGTCACCGTTTGTATATCCCGGATCACATCCCCTGTCACAGTGCCCAGTCTGTTTGTTACATGGAGAATCATTCAGACAGTGACCACTACAGTTGCTGACACAGTCATATCCAAATGCTCCGTCATTACACTCTGTAATTGGATATATTTATACAATAAAACAGAAGTAATTGGTGCGCCCATCATCAAAGGGATATATGTTTGATATAAAGCATGTTCAATACTCTGTTCCGCTTTCTATTAGTTTAATTTTCTCCAACTGTACTTTTTACAAGTTTAGATTTTCATTAGCATCGTCCAAATAAATGTACGACAATTCTCTCTACTGATAAGTAAGACCCATGCCATGATATTATCTAAATAGAAAAAAAACATTAATGCTACTAAACTTGTTGAGTAAAAAACGTTTAAATATAGCTGATAACTTTTTCCTAGTTCATACAGCCTTAAAATGAAACATCAGCATCAAGAGAAAAATAATTTCCTTTCCCTAGTGTATAACGACGTCTCTATAGAATAATCAATAGAAAATGGGTAGCGCCCTATGTAACGTTATGTAGCCGAATGGGTTATGACGTCATGATAAAAAAATATTCATAAAGTACGGGTAATTAAAATTGTCCGTACAAATGATACAAATATATAAGGATGACGTTTACTTAGAATGAAAACAAAAATATGTCCACTGATGATAATAAAAAACCATCCATTGTATGTTATGGACCTTTGATTATAGTGGGGTTTTTTTCACTTTCAAAAAAGTAGGTCAATGACCTACTATTTGATTTAATGGCCATTGAATATTTTTTTTTTTAAATTAAGAAACATACCATAAAACATTACACTATGATTGAAATTTTCTTAATTGTAAAACTATTACAAATAATAAGAAACTTTTAAAAATTAAATAAAACAGTTTAGATATGTTAGTGGCACTAAATAGATACAAAGATTTCAGCACAATTTAAAAAAAATATTCCAGTCCGAATTTACGCTATCAGTTTCCAATTCCCTACCCATTATTGATCCAATTTTACAACAAAAATGAATGATGATAATACAGAAACATTTATAGTATTGAACTACTTATATTGACCTTACTCTGTTGGCATAAAATTTATATGAGGTCAATGATCAAAATTTAGAAATATGTTGTCTTTTATCGTTTTTAAGCATTTCTCATTATTTTTGTAAGGCGAGCCATTAGATTTTTTTAACGAATAAGTGAGGCAAATCCAACATAAATATTGCAAAATTATATATACTGATATATAAAATCTTCACTTTTAATTTTAGAGTCGTGCCAAAAAATTATAGCGGAAACAAAATTTACAAAATTTGGTCCGAATTTCCATTGTTTGGCTAAAAATCTGTTTTTGTTTGAGCCTAATTCCATAAAAAAATATCGAATGTTTTGTCAAAAATAATTCATTTCATAAATACTTTTAGTGTTCTGAACAATTCTACTCATTAAATTGAATTTTTTAATAATCCGTATTTGAGAATTCAAACCCTGAGTAAACACCACTCATAGAAGTTTTGCGGGAAACATATTTTTATCTGACATATAATATAATTACAGTAAAACAAGGTTTTATTTTATCTGACATATAATATAATTACAGTAAAACAAGGTTATAACGAAGCGTCAGGGACGGGCGAATTTGCTTTGTAATAATCGTAATTCGTTATATCCTTCAAGTAATGTAATATAGTCACGGGGAATGAAAATCATTTCGTTGTAAGCGTCAATTCATTATAAGCGTGTTCGCTATAACCGTGTTTTACTGTATAATGCATTTAAAATAGGTCTTACCTTTGTCACACATAGACCCTGTCCGTCCAGCATCACAGCCTTTGTCACACAGACCAGTCACGGGATTACAGGTAGTGTTGTCTCTACAATGTCTTGTGCATTGTTTGCTACAGTTGACACCGTACCATCCATTTAAACATTCTGTTTATTTGGACAACATAAAAACAACGTTTAAAATTTAGCTATAATAATTTTGCGTTCTAATTTTTTAAATGATTAAGTTTAATGTGAAGCATTAGACATGTTTGTATTTTATATTACACATTTTGATATGCTCTTAATCAACTTTAAGCTTACTTGTTCATTGATAAATGTTTGCATATGAAAATGATGATATTCTGTACTTGATTCCAAAAATAAAAATTTAAGAAGATTTAAGCTTCATTACATGTCCGATGAGCAATACTACTTGTTTCACAGAATGGTCCAGTCCATCCAGGTTTACATGTAAAGCATGTTCCATTATGTGTGTGACATGTGTCGTCATAACAGTTGTTGGGACATGACAAGTTGCAGTAACTACCATATACTCCAGGTTCGCACTCCAAACAGGCTCCATTTTGTACGTGACAGGTGCTATTTCCGCAGGTAGCGGGGCAAGGAATATCACAAGCGATGCCATAAAAACCGGATTTTTGACATCCTATAATCGATTATAATAAAGATAATGCAAGCAGGTATTTTAGAATAAAAAACATATGCTTTTCAAAGTTTTGTTTTTTGGATTTTTTGTTTTTGTTTTTGTTTTTGTTTTTTTTTTTTATTATTGGGGGGGGGGGGGTATTCATATATTACTATTGGTATGACCTTTGATATATGGAAACAAATATATCAATATTCACAAACATTGTTTTGTTGAAACCAATGTGTGCCTTATTAACGCTTTATTGCGGTTGAAAACAGAACTTTAATGGACTGTATGAAACCTTGACAAATGCGACAGATAATTTTAAACTTTTCATTTATTTCTACGATTATTTCTATTATCAATTTACGTTTGTTCCATATCACAAGTGTACTGTTAAAGTAATAGAAAAAAAACATGAGGGAAGTAATGTCAACAAGATTGTTTACAACATTAAATGACAAAATTACTTACTCCTTACAAATTAATAATTTTTAACAATATCCTAAAACACTTGTTTCAAAACTATTCAGAGAATTACAAAGATATTATTCAACATATTTTTTAAAGTTAGAAATTTGATGAAAACAGAAATAAGTAATTTTATGCATCATAAGTTTTTTTTGTTGAGTACTACCAAATTCCATAAGTATTTTAATAAATACCGTAAAGATTAATTATTCTTGTAAAACGCTTTGGAATCTTTTTTTTCTGTGTGTGTGTGTGTGTGTGTGTGTGTGTGTGTGTGTGTGTGTGTGTGTGTAATTAAGGTCTTCCGTTTTCCAACGGAAGACCTTATTGTTTTTGTTCGGTTTCTTTTTCCCTATTATTATTTTTTTTCTTACAAAATTTGTGCAGGCGATTTTTCGGAAATTGCTCAGCCGATTTTCATGAAACTTTCAGATCTAATAGATATTCATCCGAACTTAATACCCATTTTTTTTCAGGACGTCATTTCCGTTTTTGAGAAAATGACGTTTTAGCGATTTTCAGAGGGTCGGCTTGTCCAGGGATCCCCTCCTTAACAGTAAAAGATATTGAGTTCAAACTTCCAGGGATTGTAGACAAGAGTTTGTAGATATTCTATTTGGCATTCATATTTGTCATACTCAAAAGGCGTCAAAGCTCGCCTGGTCCCGAAAATTGTGAGTAAAAAAGTTCATAATTTTTAATGGTTTTCTTAGTTTATCTTTTTTCTGAAAAATATTTTGTTAACACATGTAAAGTCAAAAAAGGTTTTATTTACAAGACAATTCATTTAATATCAAGAAAAAGGGGCTGGCCTCTCAAATTAGGGGACCAAAAAGCTCTAAAGTCTTCCATCTGTAGCCCTTTATTGAGGGATATTTTGTGACAGGTTATAGAAACAAATATGTTTATCTTACAGTTATGTATCCAAGTAATGTAATGATTTTATCATGTGTTGCGTAATTAGGGTTTTTTTAGGGGCCAATTGTCCAGAATTTTGATCACCCATATCACAGATAGGAAAAATATTTTGAAATGCAGTAAAGAAAAAAAGATGCTCAAAATGATGTAGTTAATAATATGAAATCTTCAAAATTTCGTTAAACAGCCCCTTAAAGGAGATAAGGGATTGGTCCCTAAAACGTTGTGTCCCATATATCTCAAGAACGGTAACGAATTTATAAACACTTGTTGAATTAAATGTGTTGATATTTAAATGACCTTTTATTTGATATCTAGAAAAAGGGGCTGGCCCCTCAAATATGGGGTCAAAAGGTCTCTAAAGTCTTTCTTACATAGCACTTTACATATTAGCATATTTTGTAATATGTTTAAGAAGCAAACATGTTTATATTCCAGTTATTCAACAATACATTGTAAAACAAATTTCATGCGTTACATAATTATGGATTTTAAGGGGCCAGAAGTCCACAATATCGGTCACATATATCACAAAAAAGGACAAATATTTTGAAAAGCAATTTAGAATAAAAGATGCTAAGAATGTTTATTTAAACAATATTCAACCATCAACATTTCGTTCCGTGGCCCCAATAAGGAGATAAGGGGTGGGCCCCTTAAACGTTCTATCTCAGATAGCTTAAGAACGGTAACGAATTTCCTAACAGTTGATGAACAAAATATGTTTGATTTTAAGAGACATTTCATTTGATATCAAGAAAAAGGGACTGGCCCCTCAAATTAAGGACTAAAAGGTCTCTGAAATCTTTCATCCATAGCATTTGACTGAAAAATATTTTGTAATATGCTTAAGAAGCAAAAATGTTCATCTTATTGGTAATCAACTATACATTATAAAACAAATTTCATGCGTTACGTAATTAAGGGGTTTAGAGGGGCCAGAAGTCCAAAATATCGATCACTTATATCCTAAAAAGGACAAATCTTTTGAAAAGCAATATAGAATAAAAGATGCTTAGAATGCTTATCTAAACAATATTCAACTATCAAAATTTCGTTCCGTGGCCCCAAAAAGGAGATCAGGGGTCGGGCCTTAAAACGTTCTTTTCCAGATAGCTCAAGAATGGTAACGAATATCTAAACTCTTGTAGAACAAAATATGTTTGATATCAAAAGACCTTTTATTTGATATCAAGAAAAAGGGGCTGGTCCCTCAATTTAGGGACCAAAAGGGGCTCTGAAGTTTTTCATCCAGAGCACTTTACTGAGAAATATTTTGTAATATGTTAAGAAGCAAAAATGTTAATCTTTCAGCAATGTGCATGTATCCATTTATGATAAAAGTTTTCTCATATGTTACTTAAATAGGAATTTTAAGGGGCTAGAAATCTTTAATAATAACTTTTAATTGTGAAATATTTTGTAATACATGGAAAGAATTATGTTCATCGAAACATTAAAAACCTATAAATGACAATTATTCACTCCTTCATTATGTATTTAGGGATTTTAAGGGACCAGAAGTCAGAAATTTCAATCTTCAATATCTCAAAATGGAGACATTTTTTGAAAAATAAAATTGAACAAAACATGCTCTTAAATAATGTGCTTAACAATATGTCACCATCATTTATTTTGTTTACCAGTCCCTAAAAGGAGTTATAGGATCAGCCCCTAAAATGATCTTTTCCAGATACTCGAGAAAGGTATATAATTTCTAAACACTTGTTGAACATAATGTGTTTGACTTGACATGAGCTTTTAAAATGGGCTGCCCCTTCAAATTCAAGATCCAAAGGGGTATATAATCCCTCCGCATTTCCTAATATGTTTCTTTTATAAATATCAAAGGCAGTTTCATTTCCTCTTCTAAAAATCGGACGGAAGACCTCCTCGTTGCTCGCAACGAGATCGTATCTTGTTCTATTTCTTTGATTACGCGCTCCTTTTTGGTACATTTGTTTGCATTGCATTAAATTCATGGTCTTGTTAAATATAACAAATAGTTTATTATTGTGGCATGTTAGCGTCATTATTGAATTTGATGACTTGTTCAGTTTTTTACAGCCTCAAAGAAATGATAAAGTAACAGAAACAATTTCATGGCATGTTATATCAAATCATTTGAAAATCTATTTCTTTGACTCTGTTTGACAATAAAAGATGTGGTCAAAAACTGTTAAATATTTTTTTTTTCATTGAGACACTGAATGTATTCTAGATTTTTTTTTCATGTCAGAATTAGGCAAAGCTACAAGATTTGTTACTTAATTCCTTTATATTACATTAAATCTGACCCTTTATTGCGTACACCAAAAATATGACTCCCGATACACCCTATCAAACAAAGGTTTGGTAATGAAGCAGTATTGAAAGAAGTCATAATTTGAATTCTGTAAACATGGAGGCGTCTTTCATTTACTTGATATTGACCTAAAAGGAACGATAGGGAGTTTCATCTGTAACTATAAATTATTGTACTTTTGTTGTGTCATAATCATTTTATATAAGATGATGTTTTACGGCTTATGTGGCCGCATGCTTTATAAAGGTCCGGTAAGATATGAAACCGCCGCGATGGAAGCTAAAAGGTCTTATGCTGATGCAACATGAGTTACTGTTTTTATTTTAAACTGCTTAATCATAACTTATCAATGTAGTGAAAATATCTGCTTTTTCAATGCATTGATTAAATACCACATATGTCAATTGTAGTTTAATTCATACCAAAGCATGATTTTAATTTAAAACAAAAAAAACCCACACAAACTGATTTCCATGGTGATTGTAAATAATAACCACCCTGGAAATGTCCTATCATACAACATGTACAATATACCTTTTATTATGACTTCGCATAGCTCTGTATACACATTGGTTAATTGATATCCGTCAGGGTAGACAACTCCGTCCTTCCTTTCGTTTAAAAAAATTACATAACGTCCATATTCTGTACATGTTGTGGTAAAGTTAAGGGACGGTAACTGGGGCCCGTCCTTGTAACATAGAGTTGATCCTTCTATTACACCAGTGTTTGATACATACAGGGAGAATCCTGCAAATCGCCCTTTTTGACGGTCTTCTACACCATAAAATGCAAATAAAAGTAACTAGTATTTTATTTGTAGTTTTAAAAAGAAAAAAAAATTGAAGAAGCAAAATCTAACATGATGCGTGTTTTCTTACAAATAAAATATCGTACATGTATTGTTATTTAAAATTGTAATGTGCTTTATATAAACATATTGCTAGATCTATAAGACATTTGTTCAATCATGTTAAGCATAATTTTGTTCTCTTCTTCTAAGGTATTTCCTGATTACATTATAATAATGTGTTGCACGTATTTGGTCCTTATATCAATTTGATACACATTAAAAACGGATAGAGGGTCCTATTTTTCATACAGTCAGTTCAGTCATATCTTTTACAACATACACAACGGTATAGCATAGCATTGAAATCTCATAGCATTGGAATCTCATACATACCATAACATACAATCTCATAGAATCTCATTCGTCATATCCTACCATAGCATACCATACAACATGATTTTAACTCGGTTTTAAGTGTTTTTATTTGAAAGAATAAATAGATAGAGGTAGGATCAGGTGCCTAGGAGGAGTGAACATCCTCTGCTGACTGGTCACACCCGCCGTGTGCTCTTTGTCGTAATCGGGGGGGGGGGGGGGGGATCGAAAAAGTCCGTAGACAATATGTGATTAATTATGGTCTAACAATTTGTATGAAAAACGTCAGTCAGCATGCATACCATTTCATTTAGCCTTTCATTTTAATTTTTTATAGCATAACATACAATTAAAATCGCATACTATAGCATAGCATAACATTGTAAAAGATATGCATGGAATAACTGTAGGTATCTTATCTCGGTTTCGTTCCCGGATATTTGACAATCTCAACTATATTTTTATACAGTAAAATTTAGTATGCAGTATTACTTTAATCATAGTAAAATATATATGCAATCTATATATGTGCAGTTAAAGAGTCGAAGAAAGAGTGACTAAATTGTAAATATATAAGTTTGACTTACAATGTATTCTTTAAATGTAAATTTATCGGTAATGATTTTCTATACAATGCTCTGGTAAACTATTTTCATGTGGAATCTAGCAATAAATCTATGTAAGTGCAGACATTTCATGCATGTCTTTGAAAATTTCATGTTATTCTGTTGTTTGCAACTTTTATGATATGCAGTAATATTTCTATTAGATGTTATGAAAAGTGTATGTTTTATTATGAAAAATAAAAAAAAGAAAGACCTAGTGATATGGTATGTTATTGTATGATATGGTATACTATTAGATTTGTACAAACAGTTGTATACAGGAGAGTTCCAATCATTTCAAAGTTATCCAAAGTTTACATAAAATCTGCAATCTAAATGTCTATTATTTAAAATAAAGTGTACATTAAATAAATATTTAAAACAACTTTTCATAGGATGTCTTCATGATAATATTTTCAAACAATCTTAAATTTATCATTTTCAAAAAAAAAAATAGAATCTTATTACATGAATAAATTTATGGTATGTTATGGTATGATATGACAAATGCTGTGCTATATTATGGTTTATTGTTTTAAAGATATGCTTGAATTAATTGTAAGAGTAGGTTTACATGAATTTAAAATAAAATTTGTATTAAGAAATCATGTACAAAACTACACGTTCAATAATATTATATATTAAGATGTAAAAATGTAACAAATAAAAATAAAAAAACTTAAAGAAGACCAGTACTTTCAGGAAAAAAATATTTATAAATCCACAGGATGAAAAAAAAATATAGAGCCATTTTTCCTGGTGTTGTGAACTGGAGCTGATGATAAATAAAATTTATGTTTCAAAACCGTTAATAACCATTTACGTTTGCAACTTAGATATATCGTTATGATCATCATGTAAATAATGCTGAAAGTTAGTTGGTTCTCTGTTTTTAAGCAATTAAGTACATACCAAATCTGTCATAGTTTTTAAACAAAATGGTTATGAAGTTAATCATGTAAACTGCTCTTAGGTCTACTTTCCACCACGTGTGTTTGTATGGTGCGGTCGGTCCTATTGCATCAGTCCTCATGCACGTAGCTGTATTTCTATCAATTGCATTTTTTGCTTCATACAAAAGATACGAGCCTTGGCCAGGGAAAATGGGTTCTTGAGAGGCATATCCTTCAAATGATAGATCGTGTACTAAAAAGAAAAAAATGTGCATTTGTGATTACACCACATAAGAAAAACGAATAAACACTTAATGAATTTAGATTTAAAATACGAAAAATACGAAAGATTTATGATCAATAACAATGTTTCTAATTCAGGTTTACGAATTTCACTTTAAGACCGTTCTATGTTTGTTTGGTTTCCCCTTCCTTTGGTGTTTGTGTTTTTGATTTCTTTATTTTTAAACAATTTAGGCCATAACAGATCTCACATATAATGATCTGAACCATATTACAATTTTCCTTCTGTTTTCCGGCATAAACAATTTTATAATTTTCAGAGGGTTGGATTGTCGAGGGATAATATTCCGAACGATTAAAGATATTGAGTGCAAACTATTGAAAGGTTGTAGATCTGACGTGTGGCTTTTGTTATTATCTGAACAAAAGCGTCGAAGCTCGTTCGACCTAGAAAAATATAATTAAACTAGATCTCGTTACGCGTAACGAGTAGGTCTTCCGTCCGATTTTTTTTTATATGATACGATGAAATATCGATACTCTCTGCCAAATCTGAGATCCTGGTGAAAGTAGGTTTTTTTGTCTCGAGACCGGAAACGGACGAACGAAAGTGATTAATGAAAATAAAAGCTTGTTTTTTTTATACATTTGCCTAGTGTACATCACTGTTTATCATGCTAGATGAAACACTAAAGACAATCGGTTAAACTTGTTAAAAACATGAATTGTTTAAACTCTTCTTTTGAGATCAAGAAGTGACGGTTGACAAAATAAAACCCATTAAAGACATCTTCAATCAATTGTCCATCATTCATACAAGTTCGTATTTCAATCACTTACAGTGACTAAAATCTCGCGGGTATCAAATTTGTAAAAAAGAATAGGTACCTAAGTTATTTGATATAACTCACCAGAAGTAGAATATATTTGCTTATTAAACATGTATAAGATAGTGAAATGATATACCGGTTTTCGTTCCATGTAAAAAAATAAATAAAGAAAAAACATGTTTTAACGCTTCCGGTGACGACCTGAAGTGATGACGATTCAAACAAAATATTGTAAACACGGATACATACTTAGGGCTATCATCCCACAAAGTTTGATTGTTCAAGACATCACCGTTTTGAGATCTCGTGAAGTGATTTTTTGTCATTTGACAGGAAACGGATAAACGAAAATGATAAGTGAAAATAAAACGTTAGTATTTCTTGAACATAAGACACTTGTACTTTATTGTTTATCAATTCTATTAAAATGTTCAAAGAAAAACAGTTAAACTTTCAAACAGCTTGATATGTTTGAACCCTACCGGTGAGGACCGACAGTTGACAAAATGAAAGTGATTAAACGCATTTTCTATCGAAATGTCTATTATCTATATAAGTTTCGTGTATTGATCACTTGACTTTCTGAAATATCGGGGGTTAAACATTTATTTAAAAACGCTTTCTGGGGTATTTGAGATATCTCACCGGAAATAAGAAAAAAATGTTTTTATTTAACATCGGATAAATAACATACGTGAAGATTCCTACTTATATTTCAATTCTATATAATACAAATTAAAAGCAAAAAAAAATAAATATTTTTTGAAGTGCTTCCGGTGACGACCGGAAATTATGAAGAACAAAACAAAATAGTTTAAAGACATCTACAGCTTTAGGTCTATAAGCCTACAAAGTATGAATGCTCAAGTCCATATCATTTTGGAGATCTCAATGTCACACGCTTTTTATCACGGGACAGGAAACGGACGACAGGAATTAAAATTTGAAAAAATGAAATATAAATACTCGAGATTTAATTTTCTTCTGTTATTCCTGAAAATTTAAAAAAAATCCAATGAACCATCTCTGAGAAATCGTATGAACAAAAAAGGGGAACAAAATTTGTACCCAACTTTCGAGCCATAGTGAGGTCTTAAGAACGGCGCCAATGGCGTAAAACAAAAACGATAGGCACAACTTCAAACTATAGTCAACCAATCCTGAAAATTTCATATTCATATCTCTGATAGTTTTTTAGATGAAACGTGCACAAAATGGGTCGAAAAAGTGACAGAATCAGCAATAAATCGGTACCAGAAGTGACGACGGCAAAAATATTATACACAAAATAATTTCAGATCACTTCCTATCATCTGTGAAAAATGGTGAAAATCGATAAAATAGTTTCCGAGAAATCGTGTGCACAAACTTTGTGGGAAAAAATAACAATAACTAGACACGATCTCGTTGCGAGCAACGAGGAGGTCTTCCGTGCAATTTTTTGAAGGTTATATGACCTTGACTTTGATATTTGACCCTTTATCTCCTTATCGGAGCAACAAAAAATAAAAATGATGGTTGAATTTTAATAGGAACATCATTCTCAGCATTTTATTCTATATTGATTTTCAAAATGATGCTTTTAAAAATATTTGTTCTGTTTGAGGTATGTTATCAAAGTTTTGTACTTCTGGCCCCTTAAAACCCATTAAAAACCCCTTAATACGGAACACATGATAAAATAATTATAATATATTGTTAAATAAATGTGAGATGAACATTATTGCTTCCTAAACATGCAACAAAATATTTTATCTGGGATATGACGTTTTAGGGGCCGACCCCTAATCTCCTTATTGAGGCCAGATAACGATTCTTTTATGATTGAATATTGTTTAAAAACTCATTCTAAGCATCTTTTATTCTATATTGCTTTTCAAAATATTTGTCCTTTTTGAGATATATTCGATCGAAGTTTTGGACATTTGGCCCCTTGAAACCGCTAATTACGTAACGCATAATAAAATTTTTATAATGTTTAGTTCTATAAGTGAAAGATGAACATTTTTGCTTCTTAAACATATTACAAAACATTTCTCAGTAAAGTGCTATAGAAGAAAGACTTTAGAGGCATTTTGGCCCCTAAATTGAAGGGCCAGCTCCTTTTCTTGACATCATACGAAAGTTCTTTTGATATTAAACATATTTTGTTCAACAATTGTTTAGAAATTTTTTGCCGTTTTTTAGCTATCTGGGATATGACGTTTTAGGGGCCGACCCCTAATCTCCTTATTGAGGCCAGATAACGATTCTTTTATGATTGAATATTGTTTAAAAACTCATTCTAAGCATCTTTTATTCTATATTGCTTTTCAAAATATTTGTCCTTTTTGAGATATATTCGATCGAAGTTTTGGACAATTGGCCCCTTGAAACCGCTAATTACGTAACGCATAATAAAAATTTTATAATGCATAGTTTTATAATTGAAAGATGAACAGTTTTGCTTCTTAAACATATTACAAAACATTTCTCAGTAAAGTGCTATAGAAGGAAGACTTTAGAGCCCTTTTGGCCCCTAAATTGAATGGCCAGCCCCTTTTTCTTGGCATCATACGAAAGTTCTTTTGGTATTAAACATATTTTGTTCAACACGTGTTTAGAAATTCTTTGCCGTTTTTTTTAGCTATCTGGGATAGGACATTTTAGGGGCCGACCCCTAATCTCCTTATTGGGGCCAGATAACGAAAATATTATGATTGAAAATTGTTTAAAACATCATTTTAAGCATCTTTTATTCTATATTGCTTTTCAAAATATTTGTCCTTTTTGAGATATATTTGATCAAAGTTTTGGACTTCTGGCCCCTTTAAACCCCTAATCACGTAACGCATACTAAAAATTTTATAATGTATAGTTTTATTAGTAAAAGATGAACATTTTTGCTTCTTAAATATATAACAAAATATTTCTCAGTAAAGTGCTATGGAAGAAAGACTTTAGAGCCCTATTGGCCCCTAATTTGAGGGACCAGCCCCTTTTTCTTGTTATCAAACGAAAGATCTTGTAAATATAAATTTTATTTGCTCTATATGTTATGGTAAAATATTTTCAGGAAAGGAGATAAAGAACGAAAACCATTAAAAATTACGTCGTTTTTTCAAACTCGATTTTCGGGTCCAGGCGAGCTTTGACGCCTTTGAAGCCAGACAACCATAAATGCCTTTAAACACATCTACAATCTTTTGTCTGCAATCCCTAAAAATTTAAATTCAATATCTTTTTTTTCGTTTAGGAGGAGATAGCAGGACAAAATGACCCTCTAAAAATCACTAAAACGTCAATCTCTCCCGAGTAACTTGCCATCGCCCAGTTACCCGGCGCAACTGCAAAATTACCGCAACGTCATTTTAACGCTTCTTATTGATCCTATGCTTTAAACACCTAACAAACAAAGTGAAAGTAGAATAAATTCTTCATTTCTCATCTTTTGTTTACATTTCAAGATGTCGACATTCGTATATTCCCTCCATTCTTGATTTTTGTGAGAAAAAAATCGGGTCATTTCTAACCGAAAGTCAAATTACTGTGCAATGTCTCCTACAGTGATTCTGTGTACATATTTTGGAACTATTGAAATCAGTTAGTGTGTAAAAAGTACTTGATATCTAGTCACTTTGTCTGAATTCTAGCTAAACAATGAGTAAAAAAGACTATACACTGAAGTTCTCTATCCCTTGCCATCGTATAGTTTTGTTAAAGCAATTGGGTGGCATTAAAAGGTCGTTTTCCGAAATTTCCATCAATTTGATGTATATTCGCTGCGCCGCCTTGACGTCAAATTTCTATATACCGTCGTTTTCAAATTCCTGTTGCTTGGTAAATATATCTGTACCATATCTGTATTTCAACTCAAAACACTAATTAAACTTAATCAAAAGTTAGTCACAATAAATAGCAAACTGAGCATATATAATCTGATCTCTTTAAGTATAAGCTGCAAATTTACTGACACTTAGATAGACGATGTTTTAGTTTTTTTACTCTCCGAGTTATTGCTTGCGCCGGGTACCCCGACCACCGATTTGATAGCTACCGTTGTAAACAAAATATTAAACATTTTTTTTTAAATATTACTTTCTTTAATTATTTGTTAAGGTTTCTTCAATGTTCATGCCAAATTTCACCCTAATTCGTCACTTAGAAAGGGAAATATCCGTGTTGTCTCAATAATTTCCGAACAACCCTCGTATAATGCATTACAAAATCTTTATCGTTTTTAAGATATGTGGAATAGAGTTTACGAGTGTCTTGGCCCCTTATTTAAAGGGCCAGCCCCTTTTTCTTGATTTTGTTGGAAAGAACTTTTTATTCCCTAACACTTTTATTATATATGTTTTAACGAAATATCAAATGATAAAAAGATACAGATCAAAACGTATGAAAATTTTGAAAAAAAAATTCGTACCCGATTTTCGTACCTAGGCGAGCTCCATGAAATGGCGCCGCTGGCGTAAAACAAATAAATAGGGAACAATTTCAAACTATAGTCTACCTATCCTAAAAATTTTATGATCATATCTTTGATAGTTTCTGAGATCAGCTCTGCACAAAATAGGTCGTAAAAAACTACAAAATGGCCGATAAATCGATACCGGAAGTGACGACAATAAAAATTTCAAAAACATATAAAATTCAGATCATGCCTAATCATCTGTGAAAAAATGATTGAAATCGGCCGAATAAATTTTGATAAATCGCGTGAACAAAATTTGGAAAAAAAATAATAATAATAATAACTAGAGCAAAGCTCGTTGCAAAGCAACGAGTGGGTCTTCCGATAATGTCGAAGGTAAAGCTCAAACTTTCATTAAGAGGCAGAGTTCTTAAACCAATAAACATAAGTAAATAAAACAAAAAGAAAAAAAATCGAATTATTTTTGGTACGAGTTCACAAAATCAAAATGATTCTAGGTACGAATTAGCAATAACATTATCAATTTCAAGAACGACTTAGCAAATACAAATCCGAATGTGCTTAAGTACGATTTAACAATTATCGAAATATTTTAGGTACGAGTTAATTAAACTACGAACATAACACTATTTTCTTTACCAAGAATGTGGAATCAAAATTTCCAGAAAAGTCAATTTTCAAACACCTATATCTTTGTGATGCATCGGCCGATTTTAAAACGGTTTTCAGTATTACATTAAACTTAATAAGCTTTAATTTTTGCTTTTATGATTAATAACAAATTGTCCCTCTAAAAAAGGTTACTATAAAAAGACTTCGTAGCCCTCCTGGCTCCAAAAGTTTCACTTTTCTATACCATTTAGTTTCGGAGGAGTTTCGTGGACAAAATGGTCCTTAAAAATTCACAAAATCTTCCAAATCTCAAACCGGAAGTGACTTCATCAGCTCAAAATGTTATATTCGCAAGCACGTTGTATGTTCTATCAGTCCTGTAAATTTGGTGAAAATCGACCAAATAGTTTTTGAGTTATAGCTCTCGAAAAATGTCAGAGGAAAAATATAAAATAATAATAAAAAGAAACCGTAGAATAACAAGAGGGTCTTCCGTTGGAAACGGAATACCCTAATAAGAAACAGTACGAAAACAATAAGGTCTTCCACTGGAAACAGAAAACCTTAATAAGAAACAGTAAGAAAACTATAAGGTGTTCCGTTGGAAACGGAAGACCTTAATAAATAGATACGATCTCGTTACGAGTAATGAGTAGGTCTTCCATTCAATTTTTAAAAGATAGCATTAAAATATCAATGAAATTTTGGAATTCCCCTCAACCACTCCCTTTCAGAAAATGTATACGATTGTCATAATCCTTTAAAATGACCAATAACGACCAATAACTTTGTTTCTTCAATGCATTACAAAATCTGTATTGTGTTTAAGTTATCTGTAATGGAGTTTACGACAAACTTGGCCCCTAGATAAAGGGGCCAGCCCCTTTTTCTTGAGTTCATTCGAAAGGTCGTACAAATTATAACTTTTTTTGTTCTTACACTTATCTAGAATTGTTGTTCATTATTTGAGATACAAATGATTGAATATTTTAGGGGCCAGCCCTCTAGATCCTTAATGGGGACTTACATTGTTGTTTTGATTAGTGGAATCGATTAGTATCATCAATACAGAGAACTCTTCTACAATGCTTAACAAAATATGTCTTCTTTTCTAGATATATTGCGTCAAAGTTTAAGTACTTTGGCCCCTAAATAATTTTGTCTGATAGATATTGTAACGATCAACAGCTTTGCTTCTATAATGCATTACAAAATCTTTATCGTTTTTGAGTAATCTGTAACAGAGTTTACGAATGTCTTGGTTCCTTAAAAAAAGGGGCCAGCCCCTTTTTCTTGATTTTGTTGGAAAGAACTTTTAATTATCTACCACTTTTGTTAAATATATATCTTAACAAAATATCAGCTGATAAAAAGATACAAATCAAAACGTATGAAAATTTTGAATGAAAATTCGGACACAATTTTCGTGCCTAGGCAAGCTCAAAGAAATGGCGCCATTGGCGTAAAACAATATAATAGTGCACAACTTCAAACTATAGACTACCTATCCTGAAATTTTCGTATTCATATCTCGTATAGTTTCTGAAATCAGCTCTGCACAAAATAGGTCATAAAAAATAGAAAATCCGCCGTAACTCGGTACCGGAAGTGACGATTTCAAAAATTCAAAATATGTCTAGAATAATGACCTCTGGCAATCATCTGTGAAAATATTGTCAAAATCGGCCCAATAGTTTCTGAGGAATCGCGTGAACAAAATTTGTGGAAAAAAATAATAAGAAGAAACAGTAGGAAAACAATGATTGAATATTTTAGGGGCCAGCCCTCTAGATCCCTAATGGGGACAGACATTGGTGTCTTGATTAATGGAATTGATTAAAATCATCAATGCAAACATTTTCTCTTCTACAACGCTTGACGAAATATTTTTCCTTCTTTAGATACATTGCGTCAAATTTTTAGTACTTTGGCCCCTAAAAATCCCTAATGACGTAATAAAGGGCGTGGCAATGATTTTGTTCTGATAGATATTGTTACGATCAACAACTTTGCTTCTATAATGCATAAGTCAATCTGTATCGTTTTTAAGTTATCTGTAATATAGTTTACGAGTGTATTGGCCCCTAATATAAGGAGCCAGCCCCTTTTTTTTATTTCGTTGAATAGAACCTTTGATTTTCTACCATTTTTTATATATATGTCTTATCAAAATATCATCTGATAAAAAGATACAGATCAAAACGTATGAAAGTTTTGGATAAAAATTCGTACCCAATTTTCGTGCCTAGGCGAGCTCCAAGCAATGGCGCCACTGGCGTAAAACAAAATAATAGTGCACAACTTCAGACTATAGACTACCTATCCTGAAAATTTCATAGTCATATCTCTGATAGTTTCTGAGATCAACTCTGCACAAAATAGGTCGTAAAAAACTACAAAATGGCCGATAAATCGGTACCGGAAGTGACGACAACAAAAAATTCAAAAACATATAAAGCTCCGATCATGACTCATCATCTGTGAAAAAATGGCTGAAATCGGCCAAATAGTTTTCGAGAAATCGCGTGCACAAAATTTGGAAAAAAAAATAATAATAATAGCTAGATACGACTTCGTTACGAGTAACGAGTAGGTCTTCCGTCCGATTTTTTTTTTTTTTTAGATAAAATGATACCATGAGATATCGATACAATTTCAAAATTACCCCCCCCCCCAAAAAAAAATAAAAAAATTTGAAGATAAAGAATAAAAACCCTAATTACGTCAGACATGGGCCTGACGATGACTCTTTCAAACCGATAATGTAGAGATCAACACCTTTGATTTTTATAATGCATAACAAAATATTTATCGTTTTCAAGTTATTCGTAATAGAAACTACGAGTCTCTTGGTCCCTAATTAAAGGGGCCAGCCCCTTTTTCTTGATTTTATTGGATAGAACTTTTGATTCTCTACTACTTTTGTTCTATATGTCTTGTCAAAATATCAACTGATAAAAAGATACTGATCAAAACATATGGAAATTTTGATTCGAAATCTGTACCCCATTTTTGTGCCTAAGCGAGCTCCAAGGAATAGCGCCACTGGTGCAAAACAACTAAATAGTGCACAACTTCAAACCATGCTCTACCTATCCTGAAACTTTCAAAGTCATATCTCTTATAGTTTCTGAGATCAACTCTGCACAAAATTGGTCGTAAAAAATTACAAAATCGACCGTTAATCCGAACCGGAAGTGACGACGACAAAAAATTCAAAAACATATAAAATTCAGATAATTTCCCATCATCTGTGAAAAAATTGTTCAGATCGGTTGAGTAGTTTTCGAGAAATCGCGTGCACAAAATTTGGGAAAAAAAAATAATAACTAGATACGATCTCGTTACGAGTAACGAGTAGGTCTTCCGTTCAATTTTTATACGATACGATTAAAATATCAATGGAATTTTCAGAACCCCCCCCCCCATCCACTCTCTGATAATGTATACGATTGTCAAAATCCTTTAAAAAACCCAACAAAGTGTTTTGCTTTTTCAGATACAGAACCTTGAAGATTTAAGGTTTTGGTCCCCTAAAATCCCTAATAACGTAATAAATGGGTGTTGCAATGAGTTTCACAAACTGACATTGTTACGATCAACAACTCTGTTTGTATAATGCATTTCAAAATCTTTATCGTTTTTAAGTTATTTGTAATAAAGTTTACGAGTGCCTTGGCCCCTAGTTTAAAGGGCCAGCCCCTTTTTCTTGATTTCTTTGAAAAGGTCTTAAGAATACCAACATTTTTTGTTCTTACACCAATCTGAAATTGTTGATCATTTTTGAGATACAAATGATTGAATATTTTAGGGGCTAGCCCTCTTGATCCTTAATGGGGATAGAAGTTCGTGTTTTGATATGTGGAATCGATTTAAATCATTAATTCAAACATTTTCTCTTCTATGATGTCTAGCAAAATATGTCTCCTTCTCTAGCTATATTGCGTGAAAGTTTAAGTACTTTGGCCCCTAAAAATCCCTAATTACGTAATAAATGGGCGTGGCCATAATTTTTTCTAATAGATATTGGTACGATCAACAACTTTGCTTCTATTATGCATTACAAAATCTTTATCATTTTTAAGTTATTTGTAATAGAGTTTACGAGTGTCTTTGCCCCCAATTTAAGGGGCCAGCCCCTTTTTCTTGATTTTGTTGGAAAGAACGTTTAATTATCTACTACTTTTGTTATATATGTCTTAACAAAATACCAACTGATAAAAAGATACAGATGAAAACGTATGAAAATTTTGAATGAAAATTCGTACTCAATTTTCGAGCCTAGGCGAGCTCCAAGAAATGGCGCCACTGGCGTAAAACAACATAATAGTGCACAACTTCAAACTATAGACTACCTATCCTGAAAATTTCATAGTCATATCTCTGAGAGTTTCTGAGATCAGCTCTGCACAAAAAAGGTCGTGAAAATGTACAAAATGGCCGATAAATCAGTACCGGAAGTGACGACAGAAAAAATCTCAAAAATGTATGAAGTTTACATCAAGTCCCATCTTCTGTGAAAAAATGATTGAAATCGGTCGAATAGTTTTCGAGAAATCGCGTGCACAAAATTTGTGGAAAAAAATAATAATAAGAAGAAATCGTACGAAGACTATAAGGTCTTCCGTTGGAAACGGAAGACCTTAATAAGGTCTTCCGTTCGAAATGGAAGACCTTAACTAGACACGATCTCGTTGCAAGCAACGAGGAGGTCTTCCGTCCGATTTTTAGAAGAGGAAATGACCTTGCCTTTTATCTTACTCAACGAAACATATCAGGAAATGCAGATTTGATCTAAAAGAGGGATGGATGAAGGATAATACACCCCGTTGGATCCCTAATTTAAAGGACCAGCCCCATATTTTATTTCATATTAAATAAGATGTCTTTTGACCTAATAACAAGTCTAATGACCTGTGATAAAAAGATATCCAAGAAAAAAAATAGGGTCTGCCTTTGTGAACGGAAGACCCTAATAACAATAAGAATAGAAGGGTCTTCCTCTGAAGACGGAAGACCCTAATGATAAAAAACTGTTTTCTAAATCTTAATTGAAGAGTGTTTTTCAAATTGTACTACAGCCCAACAACCCATTTATGTTGAATATTTTAGTTAGAAAATTGAATAAAAAGGAGAGAAAGAAATAGAGAGAAAGAACAAATCTTGGCTCCGGCGAGATTAGAACACATGTCTCAATTTAAACATGGCTGACGCTAAATAATTCCCGAATTTGTCTTTGAATTTGGGGCGTTTCCGCCCGGGAGAGGAGCTGAGTTTTTGTATGAGATAAATAACAACGTGTAAGATGTCTGACTATTCAGGTTTGGTAACAGTGCGAGGTCATTTGAAATATTGATGCTTGTTTGTGTCTGGAGGGGGGTGAAAAGACCCGAGCTTGATTTCCGTTGTAAGTAAATCGGAAATAGAATTTTGAGGTGTGAATCTCGGATTCGGTTAACAACAATTAGGGCAAATCCTAAAACAATGACTGATGCATTTTACCCACGTGTTTCAGTATTGAGAATTTTTTTTTGGGTCGTTTACTATTATGTTTGACTGTTTTATTTCAACAGGATTGATAAAATCTTTATAAATGTAGAAATAACGAATCAGTAACACGTAAATTTATTCGGTAAAAATTTGATGACAGTAATTTCCACAGTTCTAACATTCATAAGTAGTTCACACGCTATCGTAGATACAGACAAAATGGAAAACAAGAAATATACATGCAACAGAAATATTACGCGGCTGCTTACATCCCTTGTATTCTGAAAATTTTAAGTTCCTGTACAGGCTATACTCGCCGTTTGATCTCAGGAATTTCTTCTTAATTGTTCAATCCGCTGCATATTTGGCAGACAATAAGAATGGGGTCCGAGATACATTTACACAAAATTTCATTAGGATTGAGTAAGGGGCTCGGGAGTTAGAATTTTTTTCTACAATACATGTCAAGCACGCCAATCGAAACTCAAATGCCCAAAAAATCATAACTCTCTTCAAAATGAACAAATAGGTCTGGTCATTAGAACAGTAATCTAGAATTGAACTAGGTTGAAAATAAAGGTTCAAGATGAAAGATCCAGTAAAATCAGGCCAGAAAAACTAAATGATTTTGTGAATAGGAAGGAAGGGGGAGGGGTCGGTGCGTGTACTGTGTAAATTTAATTTCCACGTATAGGCAATAAGCGTCGTTTAATCTCAGGAATTTCGTCTTAATTCTTCAATCAGCTACATATTTTACAGACGATAAGAATGTGGTCCGAGGTTCATTTTCACGAATTTTCATTATAGGATTGAGTGAAGGGCTTGGGAGTTAGATTTTTTTTTACAGTACATGTCAAACACGACAATTGAAACTCAAATGCCAAAAGCTTCATAACTCTGTTATGAATACAAGTAAAATCGGGCCAGAAAAACTGAATGATTTTATGAATTGGGAGGGGGGGGGGGGGGGGGTCGGTCGGTCGGTGACTTCTATATTAAACGTAGATTATTAAATTCTAAATATCACATATTACACATGTACAATTTCTAAATAAAATAAATATGTTAGAACAATGTATAAGCGTTGTTTGAAAGATGTAACTATTGATTTTTTTTACATCTGTTTATTCTTAGGCTCAAACACTCATAAACGGGTGGTCAATTTTCAAACCTTGTCGCAGTCACCCGTTCGTTTGTATAGTTACGTGTATAAACTTCGGAGGTTTTTCTTAAAGAGAGAGAGAGAGAGATTTCATAGTGTTTAATAGTGTTCAGGAAATCAATATATAAGCAACCTATGTCATTAAACGCATGTATTCATGCATGCGTTTATCTATATAATTATGTAAATAAATACTAATCAGTCCTCATTTTAAAGCCATATAGAATAACGTTTGTGCATTGCTAAGTAAATGTTGTGTGCATACAGTTAAGGAGATGGCGGCATTTCTTTGATGCCGGCAAAGCGACCCAGTGAACTCTAATGCAGTCGTACTGCAAGGGAGCTACGGCGGCATGTCTTTGATGCTGGCGATGCGACGAGCGTCTGAATTAAGCCAACTGTTGACAGAAACGAGCTCTATATTTGTACTAAAAAAGCTGTTATTATCTTTTTTATGATAAAAATAAAACGGAAAACAATAAAAACCATCATTTTAAAGATAAAATCATTAAACAAAACAAAATTAGGGAAGAAATATAATCGGCACTTGGGGACGGAACCCGGGTCGCCTGGGCACAAGTCCACCACTCTAACGACTGAGCTACGCGGACCCTCGCTTCAGAACTTTTGAGCTCAAAATCTCGGGAATGCGTGGATCGATTTAAAAACGAATTTCATATTCTCTAGTGTTTTAAGTGTCTCTATCGAATAAAAACATAAAAAAAATCAAGTTTTAAAAATTGAAAAATTAAGGTTTTTCATTTCCAGTGACGGCGGACGTTCGGATATGCGAAGGGCACTGCTCCGTTCACTCTCTACCATCTCTGAAAATTTGAAGGTTCTTTCTTAAATAATTTTTGAGAAAAATTGTGAACAAGCAAAAACGTAAAATCTTTAATATCTCGGTACCGGAAGAGACGACCAAAAAAAGCTCGTGTAAATTTCTTACAAATTTTGTCATGAATAAGATCTAAAAATTTCATGAAAATCAGCTGAAGGATTTTTGAGAAAACGTGGGAGAAAAAAAAAAGAATAATAATAATAATAGAGGAAAAGAATCAAAGCAATAACAATAAGGTCTTCCGTTGGAAACGGAAGACCTTAATAACTAGATACGACCTCGTTACGAGTAACGAGTGGGTCTTCCGTCCGATTTTTTTTTATATTTTAAAGGATACCATGAAATATTGATACAATTTCATATTTAACCCCCCCCCCAAAAAAAAAAAAAATTAAAATATTGGATAAAAATCCCTAATTACGTCAAACATGGGCCTGACGATGAGTTTTTTCAAACCGATAAGGTAGTGTTCAACAACTTTGATTCTATAATGTATAACAAAATATTTATCGTTTTTAAGTTATTCGTAATAAACTTTACGAGTCTCTTGGTCCCTAATTAAAGGAGCCAGCCCCTTTTTCTTGATTTGATTGGAAAGAACTTTTAATTATCTACCACTTTTGTTATATATTATTTAACAAAATGTCAACTGATAAAAAGATAAAGATCAAAACGTATGACAATTTTGAATGAAAATTCGTACCCAATTTTTGTGCCTAGGCGAGCTCCATGAAATGGCGCCACTGGCGTAAATCAATATAATAGTGCACAACTTCAAACTATAGACTACCTATCCTGAAAATTTCGTATTCATATCTTTAATAGTTTCTGCGATCAGCTCTGCACAAAATAGGTCGTAAAAAGATAGAAAATTCGCCGTAATTCTGTACCGGAAGTGACGATTTCAAAATTTCAAAAAACATCTAAAATTATGAACACTGGCAATCATCTGTGAAAAAATGGTTAAAATCGGCTAAATAGTTTCTGAGTAATCGCGTGCACAAAATTTGTGGAAAAAAAAAATAATAAGAAACAGTACGAAAACTATAAGGTCTTCCGTTGGAAACGGAAGACCTTAATTATAATAGGGAAAAAGAAATCGTACGAAAACAATAAGGTCTTCCGTTGGAAACGGAAGACCTTAATAATTTTTGAAGTGCTCTCAGTGACGACCGGAGGTTATGACGAACAAAACAAAATAGTTTAAAGACATTTAGAACAATAGGTCTAATATTCTACAAAGTATGAATGCTCAAGTCCTTATCATTTTTATCGCAATGTCACAAGCTTTTTGTCACGGGAGAGGAAACGGACGATAGAAAATGAACCTTGGAAAAAATTAAAAAAAAGTACAAAACTCGTTCCCAATTTTCTAGCCTAGGCGAGCACAAAGAAATGGCACCACTGGCGCCAAAAAAAAATACATTCTGCACAGCTTCAAACTATGGTCTACCTATCCTGAAAATTTCATATCTATGCCTCTCATAGTCTCTGAGTTTATGTCTGCGCAAAATTGGTCGTAAAAATTTACAAAATCGGCCGTTAATGGAAACCTGAAGTGACGAATTCAAGATTTCAAATGATACGAACAATTTAGATATTTTTTTGCAGTCATACATTGTATGTATTCCTACGCCAGAGTTCAATATATCCGTAAATCTCCGAGAAGCAGAGAGTCTCTCTTGCTTACCGTAGATTAACGGGGACAGGCGAACGTCTGGTTGAACGAGAGTAGAGTTCAATATTGCTTGGATCCATACTATTTCTATGAGATAACGATTACTGATACGTAGTTTGATAGATTTAATTCTTTGAATATACACAACATGATTCATTTGGGGTTTTTGCGAAATTATTGATGGAGAATAATTCATATTTTTAAAAATGTGCATAATTCCAATACATATAGGAAACTACTTGTCATGCAAAATAATATATCGTTGATTCTAAAATAAATAATTATCGATAAAATCAACTCCCGTTAGTTCTTCAGTACTTTGATTTAAAAATGTTGTTGTAATTATTATTATTTTTGGCTAATATTTGTTTAATTTAAAAATATATTCATATATAACATATATGTTGTTTGATAATACGTGTCAAAAAGCTAAGAGATCCAATTTTTCAGTAATTAATTTATGTATGATTGTTAGAACCATTATTTTTAGGAACGTAATCGTGTCCAATATATTTGTCCAACAGTCCATCCGACGTCCGTTGGGTTATTTGTACGTCCGATATTTATCCAAGGCATATTTCCTTTACATATTACAATGAACGTAACATATGTTAATGTACTTTACTTCGTACTAATGATAATGTTGTAGCAGCTTACATTTATTCAGTACAATATGTTTAATCGCTTTTCTTGATGTTTAGTAAACCGTTGGTAATTAATGCTTAATATATGTTTTAAAAATTCGATAGTTGGTGAGCCCTTAATAATTTGCAAGAGGGATACATTAACTTACAATATAATGCAATTAAATTTGTTAAGTTTGCAATATTCTTTTTAGCAAACATTATTTTTACTTATATCAATTTACTATGATTTATATTTTTTGCAACACAATTATTCTAACATTAATATATGCAGACACTGTTCAATATACCTTAAAAAATAATAATCCGGGTTTAATCAAAATATCAAATACTTTAGTATATACTAAATTACAGATTTACAAATTAAAAACTTTGAAATTGTTCATCAACTCTCTTTTAATTTTATATACAAATTGGTAATACCAAAATGAAAATGTAATACCAAAAATGAAAATTTATGAATAAAATATCTCAAATTGCTAAAAATTTAAGTGTTATGTGTTAAGTGTTATCAAACAAGCTTGATAAGAAAAAAGTAAATGTAACATACAGTTTCTACATTTAATATCAACACAATATTAGAGCAGCGCTTTATTGTCGTTAGACTTCTACTTCCGTTGCATCGAATAACCGCCCCCTATCACCAGAATATACATCATTTAAACTGGTTAAGGAACCAGTTTCAGGAATTTATGCACATAACTGCACGGGCTTTTTTGAATTTAATGTACGTGGCTTACATACATCATTGCAGGGACTGTAATGCAGTGATGAGAAAATATAGTGCGTGTACAGAAGCTGAAATGTTATATACACCTGTTATATACATACAGAAGCTGGGTTAGCGCTTTTCAGTACTATCAGAACTTTGTTTTTAATCTACATATACTTAGTTTTTTCCTTAACATTTGCTCAAGATTGCTGAATGCAAGTTTCGGAAGAACCTTTTTTCTGTCGTCAATGTACTATCAATTATCAATCAAAATGTATCTTTTGTTGTCATCCCCAGTTCTCAAAGACAGTAAATCGTATTAGTGTTAACAAATCGTCATACTTTGAACATTAAAAAAGCGAACCCTAGATTTTGTAATGTATACATTAAAAAATGTGTTAAGTGTAAATCATATAGAAATGAACCTTCATAACGCACTTTATTTTTTTTTTTAGAGGAACTTGCGTGTGTACTAAATTTAATGTATATTGAAAAAATATCGAATAGCGTTAATTTAGACCCAAATCTAATATAAATTAATACCATAACTTTTTCAAAAGGCGTTGCCAAAATGCACAAAAAGAAATACTTATCAAAGTTGATAAGTATTTTGAGACTAGATATATATAAAAGAATAATTATAAAGTACAGAAAGATTAATACATACCAAATGCTAGTGTTACATATAATCCTGCTGAATATAAAATGCACTGATTTAAGAACATTTTTGTGACGTTACACATATCACCACGATACACCAGACACTAAACCCGAGAAATTTAAACAGGTCTTATAATATTTTATATTGCGACCTATTTTTGTCATTAATATATGTTTTCGGATTATTTTATTTAAACCCATTAATAATAACGCTTTTTTTTTGGGGGGGGGGGGGTATTTTTTAAAGCAGCATGTGATAAAAAATATGTTTATTACTAATGCCTACTTTTTCCAACTATTTGCTTTCTTCGAAATGCTTCATCGTTGTGTATTTTTATAACACAATAGTGGGGTCACTAAGATAGAAAATATCGCCTATTTTTCAAGCTTAAGGACGTTGTTTACTCAGGGATTGAGTTCTCAAATCCGGATTGTTAAAAAGTTCAAATTCATGAGTAAATTTTGTTTTAATTACAAAAAGTGTTTATGAAATGAATTGTCATTAACATAACTATCGACATTTTTACTAAATTATGAAAATAGGCTCTGACAAAGTTTGACTTTTAGCAAAACAGAGGAAATTCCAGCTAAATTTTTTAGATTCTGCTTTCCACTGAAATAGTTTTGGTAGTGATATAATATTTAAAGTTAAAATTTTATTTGTTAGTCAACATAATTTTGCTTATTTTCTGTTGGTTTTATCTTGCTTTTTCGTTTTGATAATCGTATGGCACAAACGACAAAAATATTGAAAAATGCATAAAAATGATAAAAGACACCATATCTCAAAATTGTTATCATTGACCTCATATAAATTTTATGCCAGCAGAGAAAGGTCAATATACTTAGTTTAACACTATAAATGTTTAAGCATTACCATCATTCAGTTTTTTGCTATATTGAATCAAAAATAGGTAGTAATTTGAAAACTGATAGAGGAAATTCGGACTAGAATATCTATCAAAAGTGTGAATGAAAACTTAATGCTTTGTATCTATTTAATGTCACTACCATTCATAAACTGTATTTGATTTGTTAAAGAGTTAAGCAATTTGTAATATTTTCACAATTAAGAAAATCTCATTCATAGTGTAAAATTTTTATGGATTTTTCTTAAATTTTCAAAAAATATTCAATGGCCATAAACTCAAAAAGTAGGTCATTGACCTACTTTTTTTAAAGTGAAGAATAACACTACCAGGTAAGATCTATAACACACGGTAGTTGGTTTTTCATCATCATCAGTGGATTTTTTTTTCATTCTGAGTAAACGTCATCCTTAATAGACCGGCGTAACTTACGGCTGAAACCAGGGAAAGTTGGATTTTTTTTAAAGATATCACCATCTCCAAACTTTTTTGTCCAGTCATAGAGATTTCTCCAGTCATTGTTATTTTTTTCTAAATGGGAATGATTTGAGCATTTTTCTTTTTTCCCCTCTGTTTTGTCCACCATTGTACTTCATCATCAAAAAGTTAAATCAAAATATTTTCTTGATATAATAGTAATCGTGTCTAAATGTCCGATGCAAGTATATATTTCTTACATGTATATTGTGTCTTGTAAATAAAACACACATTAATCAGCTCAAGGATCACTGATGTAGAAAGCAGTATGTATGTATGATACAATAAATCGATCGACAATTAGTTTATGTTTATTAGTATTACTGATAGATTCCTATCTTTAATCGCGTAAAAAAAATATTGTCATTATTTGTCGGAAACTCTCTCAACTTTTTCAATTTCATTGAAATTACTATGTATGTTTTATTTACAACAGCAAAACACAGGATTCTAGCAGCACTTTTCAAGTGTGACGTCATCAATGATTATTATACGTGATACATAGAAATCGAAGATATATTCAGTAAGAAGAGATTCTTGTGACATCGTACGCCTGTAGGTTTAATAATTTAAACCAGAGATAAAATTAAAATTAAAATTTGTGAGCTTTCTGATTAATATATGACAACATGCTGCTTATTGTGACGTCATATCGATCAGAGGAATTTTTACTCCACGATCCCTGAGAGTTGCCTTATCATACCCGGATATCTTTCTTAGGGATAAACAGTGGAAGTTTCTACTTCACACAAAGATTTCTTATGATCTGATGGTGTGTCATGACTTTGACTCAAGGTCATTCGGGCGAGGTCAATGTCACTGGTAGAAAAAATGCAAAATTCGTGTCCATTCCATATCTTTTTAAAGGATAAACGTAGAAATTTCGTACTCCTTGTGAGGTTACTTATGACCTAAGGGTGTGTCATTACCTTGAACCAAGGTCATTTGGCCAAGGTCAAGGTCACTGGCAGGAAAAGTGAAAATTTCGTATCGAGTCCATATCTTTCTTGAGAAGATATATTAGAAGTTCCTACTTTACACAAAAATTGCTTATGACCTGAAGGTGTGTCAAGACCTTTTCAAAGGTCATTTAGGCAAGTTCAAAGTCATGGTTTATAAAAATGCATTATTTTTGTCTGTATTATGTCTTGTATTAATGGAAATGTTTAGAAGGTAGAATTTGACACAAGGCGTGCTCGTGTCTAGGCAACATAAAATTAATTATTTGATTATCATCCCTGTCCCTTTGAATATAACATGCCTCGATCGCAGCACTGTAAAGGCTTACTCAGAAAATATAAGCGGATTTACAAGTTTATAAAACGATGCATCTTCCATTAAAAAACATTTAGGCAAAGGTATTATATCATGATATGAATGTGATATTAAATAAAACAGTACAGTAAAACGCTAGTTTGTATGCCACTTAGTGTGGTCTCCTGAATTGATATTCATGTGATATGTGTTGATAATTCTCCTAAATGGAGGTCCTAAACAAATTTTAATATAACAAGGGCATACCCATATTTATATTAAAATTCTAAATAATAATTATTTTTTTTCTATTCTGGTAGATTCTATTAAGTGCTACTGCTTTGTATATAGTCCATCTTTTATAAGAGCATGAGCTCCGGTTGGAATTTATATGACCTTTTCATTATATTTTACGTATTTATTAACGCATTATGTGGATTTCTTTGAAGCAGCACCACGTTTGATAAATTTAACATTCCCTTAATTTATATCCAAAAGATCGATATGACCTTTTCAGTATATGCCCTTGTAAAAGCGGATTAAGGTGGCTTCCCGATATCAAACACGTCGTCGGACTTGTACATAAAAAACTCTAGAACAAAAGAAATACTACACTCTCTGAATAAAACTGCATGCCAAATCAAAACAAGCACAGTGGATAGGATTTAATGGTATAATAACGGTTTTATGATTATTAAAATAGAATGGAATTCTAAAGAATATAAATTGGTTTGTGTACACATATTAGCATCAACATTTTAAAAAAAATAGAGCATCTATTATCGATAGAACATGGCCGGTTTAATAGATAGCATCCATCATTTGCTATTATAGAAAAATATTTGACTTTTTTCTAAGTGGGTAGTATCATTTGTGAGCATGCTCAGAGTATCTCTAGTGGTTTTTTTTTTAAACGGTTAAATTTAAAAGGTTAAATTTCAGACCAAATCAACCTCCTTTGACTTTTAGTCAATGCTTGTTAAAAAGCCACACCACTGTTAAGTATCCGGACACTTAAGGCAAATAAAAATATGTATATATAACAAATTCTCAAACTAAATTTTAGATAAAAAAAATTTTTGTATTATAATTTATAAACACTTAAAAAAAATTAAGTCTTTAAAAACAGGGAGCTGACCAAAAAAAGGACAAAGTTCATTTACCAATAATTGATTTAATCGATTGCAGAAAAAATATTCCGACCCATCACATTTCCTTCCAAACAAAAAAAATTGGAGTAATCTTTAATGAACGGTATATCTGGATAAGCTTTGATGTAAAGAAGGTACAGGGATATGGCAAAAAGGACAAGCTGACCAATAAACGGATGTTAGAAAATACGTTCTAGGTTCTTAGTCATAACCCCCCATTTCAAATTTAAAGCAAAGACAAGTAACGTTATTCTAGAAATAAGAAATATCCAATTTTTGGTTTGATATACATATATGATAAATGTCTATATTTTTGTCATTATGATTATTCACATGACATTTAAGCTATTTAAAATACGATTTGCATTGATCATTTTAGGTTCTGGCATTGTCCAATGCTATGTTACAAATTAAAGATCCTTTACACGGAATAAATTCCCTGCATACTCAGGGCGAAAAACCATCTTAAAGCATGTCCTTAAAGGTGGCTTAAGGTGGCGTAAAGGTGGCTTAAAGGATATACGATCTTTCATCCATCTTTAAGTTACCTTTAAGCTAGAGCTTCTAGGTCCTTAATGTCCAAACTTGTTTAAGCCACCTTAAGCTATCGTTAAGCCACATTTAATCATCTTTAAGTGGCATTTACGCTCACTTAAACTGGTCTTTACACCATCTTGATCAAAGTTTCCATTAAGTCAACTTTGATGAAGCTGAACAGATTCATATTAAATTCATAAATTAAATAAGAAAGCTCTTTTGCAGGGGTTGATGGGGGTGATTCGAGTGATATAGTGTCCAAGGAGGGGGTGTTCTGGGCGGTTTTAATTGTCAACACACAACATGCATAATTAGGTATCGACACTTAAGTTTTGCTTGTGTAAACACATAGTTGCCCCATTGAACGCAGAATGCTATTATCAACACCGCTCCAATGAACACATACTGCTGTTATAAAATTTCATTTATTTCTGTTTCAAAGTTATAGTAAGGGCGAACGCAGTCCGTGTCTCTAAATATGCACATGAGATTATATTAAAGTATGTTTGTTTCTTATTATAAACTAATCGGTGAAAGCTCTCTCTCTCTCTCTCTCTCTCTCTCTCTCTCTCTCTCTCTCTCTCTCTCTTTCTCTCTCTCTCTGTAATTGGTATTTAATACTTGACAAATAATACTTAGTCGAAAACCACCAATTGAATGACGGTTGACACATGATATTAAATTCATTATTTTCATTGAACCGGATTCAAAATTCAATAATACAAATCTACATTCGTTCTTACTTAGAATTTGTTTTCGTAAAAGAACAGGCATTCTCACAAACTAAGAACGACAATGGGTTTCTTTCTTTTCTTTTTTAAGTTAATTAAGTTAATGAAACAAAATAAAAAAAAAATGAACGAATATTACATATCAATTTAATAATCACTTTAAGATATGTATAATTTCAATTTTAATTATTTCTAGGTCTAATTCTAGGTCTGCTAGATAGATGTTAAAGAAATAAAGGCTCTCAATTTCATTTGTGATATCGGTTGAGATATTACTGCTTTGTTTGTCTAGACATTGTTTATTTGTTTGTGTATATCTAATTAAAGTCTATTGTTTGTCAAACTTAAGAAAACCCATGGAACGTACACAGAATATAAAAAGGTGCGTTCCCCGAACGGTACAAAGAATGATCTTGCCGTGACCAGGCTACGCTCAGGTCACAGTAAGAATTCGTCCCATATACTGGCAATGTAGCAGCCGCGAAGCGGATCAGCTTCGCGTCGATTTTAAGTCTGTTAAAAATAATCTGCAGAGGAAAAACACATTGTTATACATAACAAACCTTTTTAAACATGCATATGCAGTTTAGTCCACAAAATATCCACTTAATGAGTCGTACCAAGGCATTTTGTTAAAATACGCGTTTGAATTTGCCTGCCATTATGTCGGAAATCGCACTCGGAATGTCTCGGATTTTATCGTTAACATGGCGACCATAAACAGCGAATTTTCAAACGTGATGTTAAAAGTGGCAGCCATTTCGTTGCAAAAACAGTTAATGTGGTAATATGGAATTATGAAAGAGCAGCATTGTAGGTATTTGAGACCAATAATGTGAAAATTTAGACGAGATACAGCGCGATTGAAATGACATTTGGTATACAGGTTTATCATGATAACATCTAGGTCAAGTTAGATATTGGGTACGATCGAGCAATTTTCGACAGAGTTATGGCCCTTGGACTTAGAAAAATTCTAGTTTTTTGAAGTTTCCGCTCATTTTCTTCGCAGAGGATGAACATATTGAAATGAAATTTGGTATACAGATTTATCATGATAATATCTAGGTCAAGTTTGATATTGGGTACGATCGAGCAATTTTTGACAGAGTTATGGCCCTTGGATATAGAAAGATTCTAGTTTTTTTGGCAGTTTTTTTTTATTTTCTTCGCAGAGGATGAACATATTGAAATGAAATTTGGTATACAGGTTTATCATGGTAATATATAGGTAACGTTTGATATTGGGTATGATAGATTTATTTTCGACAAAGTTATTACCCTTGGACGTAGAACATTTCTAGTTTGTTGCAGTTTTCGCTCATCTTCTTCGCAGAGGATGAATATATTGAAATGAAATTTAGTGTACAGATTTATCATGATAATGTCTAGGTCAATGTCGATAGTGGGTACGATCAAACAATTTTCGACAGAGTTATGGCCCTTGGACTTAGAAAAATTCTAGTTTTTTTAAGTTTACGTTCATTTTCTTTGTGGCTGTTTCCAAAGGAGGGGGCACAGTGTTTCACAGATATCTCTTGTTTTATTTGCTACGAAGTTAGTATATAGGACAAATTTTATCGTTAAACTGGGTCCGTAGGACTTCTGTCATTTTAACGATAGAACATTCTATCTACCCGAACGGCTACTCGCAAATAAGGCAATTAGACAATTATTGGGACCTCTAAGGGCTACAAGTATAAAGTATGCATATATTTACCTGGATTGTACAAGAAGTGATAATATAAGGAATAAGGAATCATTCTTTGAGTATTATGAAGTGATAATTTTGGTCGGGGCGCGATCAAATCCAATAAAGCCCGAAGGGCTTTATGATAGATTTGATCACGCCCCGACCGAAATTATCACCTCATAATATTCAAAGAATGATTACTTATTACTTATATTTATATAATTTTAAGCCATCGTACGATAAAATATTTAAATATATATAAGCAAACCCCGCTGGCGCCTCAATTTGGCGTCATTTGTATTATGAATTATGAGTTATATAGTATAAAATCGATACGTAGTGTTATCACAGGCAAAAACACTGGAAAATGTAAATATTTATTGTTACCTTCATGAAATCTTGGATTGATTTTATTTCAATATAACAAGTCAAAAGGAATTGACACGATTTTTTGAAGTAAGGTTTCCCTTTCCTGAAATGTGCAATATATGTATTTAATTTACATATAAATCTAACATTATATCTACATACATGTACAAAAATGTAAATGCTTACTTCAAAATTTCCTAGCAAGCTAACAAGCAAACAAATTCATATATTAAAGAAAAATTGGAAAATTTTATGAAATTATTTAATTGAAAAAATTGTGCAAAACATAAGTGATCAATAATAACACAATTTGTTGTAGCTATTTGTGCTACATTCCTCCCTTGCTTTAGATGAATTAATTTTAATTCATGAATTCTGCAACTGCAGAATGAAAAGTCCACAATCCTGTCACCATGAATGTCTGTAGTGTCAAAAGTTTTTACACGTTTACACATTAGACGACGTAATAAGATTGTTCCATCACCACAAAAGAAAGTTAATCGTCACCAAAGGATAACCTTTGTTGTCCTCTCTCTTAAGACCCTGTTGGCTCTGTCACAATTTACCTAACTTACCCTTGTTATTGTTAACTTTACAATAAACAAAATCTATTTTCCTAAAAATAAAAAAACACCCTCTTCTCATCACTGCATAAGCCCAATTTGGTAAACCATTAAATAAGGGTAACACTGAATTGACTGAATTTACCTCTTTAACAATTCTTTACGAACGATCGCGAAACTCATTGAAATACAATGTTTACTGTGAAGGCCTTATACTCTAAATCGTCACACGCGACTATTGAGCAGCCATCTGTTGAATAAACTATAACATGACCATATCAACTATTGTATTTTCAAATGCAAACGTAACGTTCCAGGTAAAAGGTATAGAGGGTAGAAAAAAGGCAATGACATATGAAATAAGTTTAAGGACAAGGCGCACGAATGAATGATATTCATATTATTCAATTAGAATTAATATTGAGTCTGATGTTATGTCATTCTTTACTCGACCTTTTAGTCTCTTTTGAAGATCAAAGAGAGGAATATCATCCTCTGATAAAGAATTATCACATTCTTCATCAAAACTCTCATTGACCCTTAATGAATCTTTATCTGCACGTATAGATACAGCATCTGATTTAACATATGAATTTGGTTT
Source organism: Magallana hongkongensis (assembly GCA_015776775.1). Taxonomy (NCBI): domain Eukaryota; kingdom Metazoa; phylum Mollusca; class Bivalvia; order Ostreida; family Ostreidae; genus Magallana; species Magallana hongkongensis. The sequence goes on along the minus strand of VIAA01000089.1, from coordinate 187,827 downwards.
CACTGAATTTGATTCATTATTCATAACATTGTCAACGTTGTCATCGTCATGTCAGATTCACATTGTTGACAATTTACATATTCTAATTTGCATAATGGTCTTCCAGCATTGTCGTTTGGAATGTCTCACTGACTCCCTAAATCAAGTTAAAGCCTGACAGCATTTTTATTCAACTAATCTCTCCCTAATATGAATGCCATGTTTACATTTTTAACAACGTAAAATTCATAAGACCATGTGACAAATAATAAATTTTAGACTCAATATTTGTACAATCTACAATTTTCAAATCGGCGCCATTCACAGTTTTCGAATAAATTTTGGTTTCGACAACTTGAAATGATCATGGGGGACCTATTTAAATCAGAATTCACCAACGACACAGCGGCGCCTACATCTAAATGAGGTGTAAACCTTTGTTTCCCAATTTTGATAGTACACGAAATTGGATTTTCTACAGCATCAATTGTAACAGTCGGTAATTTTTTTTTCAAACTAATTTTACAAACAGTCCCATCTTGGACAAAGCCTCTAGTTTAGCTCTTCCAGATTTTCGTTTTCCCCTGTTTCTGGAAATATAAAACTATAATGACCCTTCTTATTACAGTCCCAGCAAATAATTACAGATCTGGTCCTGGGTCGAGTTTTATCAATAGCTAACACTTTTCTGTGCACAACCTTAGGCTTATCAAAAGTCCGCGGCTTGCGTCTTTGAATTTGTTTATTTCACGGTTGCGTATCGCATCTTACACGATAATGATCAATTTCCATTGGCTCGAAAGAATCATCCCACGGAGCAAAATAATTTCGGCCAGTTCCGAATTGGAATCTTTGTTGCAAATTTAATTCTTGTCTCGCGGAACTTATAGCGTCTGCCATTGAAGTAAGATTATTGCGTATTACTTTAAGCTTTAGTCGGTCTAAGATTTGTTCATCAATAAAAAACATTACTAGTTGTATTTCTGTTACACCACGAGCTTGTTTGGCAAGAGAAAGTAATCTTTCAACATAAATTTGAACATTTTCATTGTTTTCTTGTTTCACTCGTCTCAACAGCAAGAATGCATGCTGTGCGTCAGTCACGTAAGCAAATCTCTGAGATAATTCAGTTTTTGGTGCATCCCAACTACAACTAACCCCAGGGTTCCCTTTAAAATAGTTTTCAATGAAATCACTAACAGCCCAAGAACTTGCTTTATATGCAATGCGCTTAACTTTTCCCTTTGGAACCCTTTCCAATAATGCACGTTTCTTAACAGCCTTTATCCATCTTTTAAAAACTTTAGGATCCCCGTCAAAAGGTGTGATTTGACGTGTTCCAAAATGTTGGTTCAAATTATTCATCGCAACTGACAAACCCTGAACAGCAGAAATAAAAGCTTCTACGGCCATAATTAATATTTCGCGTTGTGTTTGTGGCAAAATAAAGACAAAAACTTACCAAGAGAGGATGTAGATGATTCGAAATTTCCTTGGCAACCTGAACCCGTTCGAAATACAGCGGTAGCTGGCAAGAATATCTTATCCTGGTCACGGCACCAAAATGACTCTGTAACACAGCACAAAAGAAACAGAGTACTAAGTTCAAATAAGTTTAATAAGGTTACGAAGCAAAAGATAAAGTAAATACAAATCAGGATAGAAAGTTAGCTCGGTTACAAAGTCCAATATTAGTGTAAAAGTATAGTTATCGTTCCAAGCAACAAGTAAACAAGACAACACAGTTTCTGACGGGAGAAGTTGTTCTACAGTCTGTGATCGTATAGCTTTAACATTTCAGGATGGCTGGAGAGTATGCTCTTCCTCACTGATGGTGATTTGAGGATTGATCTCTTCTGACCAAGTCCGAAAAGTTATAATCTGAGATTAGCATCTTAAGATGACAGAACATTCTATCATTACTCGATGGTCTTGTCATAGATGATGCATATACCACCAAATGTCCATTTATGATGTCCACGGTAATGGTCAAAATGACCTTGGGTTGTCATCAGGCGTTGGTACATCCACCCATCACTCCCGCGTAGAAGGTAAAGTCAGTGGCCATATCCCTCGAGGGATCGTATACTGATGTACAAGTAACGGTCCGTGTCTGCATGAACAAGCACGGCCCTGGTCGAGTGCCTAGGGCTAGGGTGCTTCTCTGTACAGGTATTAATTAATATCCATGCACACAAGTGTGAAATAGTGAAGTCGTCCTTACATGTAGCCTAAAGGTCGCGTCAAGATAATCTTTAAGCTGCCTTCAAACACGTTTAAGCCATCTTAAAGCAGCACATATAGCTTAAAGGTAGCTTAAAGATCATCTTTAAGCTACCTCTAAGCACATTTAAGCTATCTTTAAGGAGAACTTAAAGATGGTTATTCATCCTGTGATTATTTTATGTAAACATTCGATCCCCATTAAGGCTTCACTTTACACCAAGGGATCATAATTTGAACAAACGTGAATCTTCACTACCATAGGGAGGCTTCAACACAAGTTTGTGCTTTTCTGGCATGATTGTTTTTTAGAAGAACATTTTAATGTTTCTCCCTGTATAATTCCATTGTAAAAATTCATACTCCATCGTCGTCTCACCCTACCCACTGGACCATGATTTGAATAAACTTGAATCTTAACTGCTTGATGATGCTTCCATAGAAATGTGAGCTTTTCTGGCACAACAGTTTTTAAGAAGATTTTTGAAAAATACTAGTAAATCTTGAAATAATTTATAAATATCTCCCATTTAATGAATTGTGGTCTTTCATTTGAACAAACTGGTATCCCCTTTAATCAGCAATGATATGTGTCATGTTAAGTTGAAATCGGCCCTGTGGATCTAGAGAAGAAGACTAAAATTTAAATAGTTTTCGACAATGACATATTTCGCTAAGGTGAGCTAACTAAAAGGCAACAGTTAGTAAAGAAAATTACAGTATATCAAATAGCAAAAGACTGCAGGGTGATAACTGTTTTCTGGGGTATTTGTCGAAACAACCACCACCAGACTAGACTTTACGAGGCAGGCACAACAAGGACCCAGAGGTCAAGCCGTATAGTTTTTCAAGAAAGGAAAAGACATGGCGCTCAAGATCATGCATTCACAAATAATGTTCAAGTTAACAGTCGTCATAGAGTACTCAGATTTGGAACTTAGGTAGAGCGACGATGAAATCCTGTGCAAAGAAATTGCAAGTGAAAAACACCCAAATGAAAAATTACAGAGAATAGTATTACTGTATTACTGATGATCAGAGTAATGGGTCACTGTCCCGATCTCCGCTCTTTGATATTTTTGTCAACAAGGATCGGAAGTTTGATTCATCTTGTCATACTTGTACACACTTTACTTCACGCAAACGATAATCAAACTACACATTTGATATTTTTTGTAACCAAGGATAAGAAATTCAAATTTCCTTGTCGTACAGGCACAGACCTTATTTCAGGCAGACGATAATCGAACTACGCCATAGAGTTCTTCTCTTACCAACATTGATCATATGTTATGAAATTCCAGATTACAAAGACGTAATACCTAAACCGAACGTAGCAAGATGTACCTCAAATATCCAAGATGTAACGCATTTGTATCTATACTACAATATTACAAAAATAGACTCGAATTTTTGGACTTTAAGGATGGCGTTTACTCAGGATATAAAAATCCACAGATGATAATGAAAAACCAACTTACGTTACATGGTAGTTTTATTCTTCACTTTCAAAAAAGTAGGTCAATGACTTACTCTTTTAGTTAAGGGCCATTGAATGATTCATGAAAATTTTAGAAAAATCCCTAAAATTTTTACACTATGATTGAGATTTTCTTAATTGTGAAAATAATACAAATTGCTTAACTCTTTAACAAATAAAATACAGTTTATGAATGGTAGTGGCATTCGATAAATACAAAGCATTAAGTTTTCTTTTACAACTTTTAAAGATATTCAAGTCCGAATTTCCTCTATCAGTTTTCTAATTTCTACCCATGTTTGATTCAATATAACAGAACACTAAATGATGATAATGCTAAAACATTTATAGTATTAAACTAAGTATATTGACTTTTCTCTGTTGACATAAAATTTATATGAGGTCAATGATAACAATTTTGAGATATGGTGTCTTTTATCATTTTTCAGCATTTTGCAATATTTTTGTAGTGTGTGCCATACGTTTATCTAAACAAAGAGCGAGAAAAAAAAACCCAACAGAAATGTGCAAAATTATGTCGACTAACAAACAAAATCTTAACTTTAAATATTACAACACTACCAAAAATATTTCAGTGGAAAAATCTGAAAAATATAGTCCGATTTTCCTATGTTTGCTAAAAGTCAAACTTTGTTTGAGCCTAACTCCGTAATATAGTTAAAATATCGAATGATATGTCAATAATAATTCATTTCATAAATATGTTTTATATTTACAACACCATTTTACTCATGACTTTAAACTTTGTAACAATCCGGAATTGAGAACTCAAACCCTGAGTAAACAACGTCCTTAATACCGAACAATCGGAAGAGTACTTTCTTTTGTTTTATATATTTTAAATACCATTGGTACATGAAGATTACCAATTTGTTTTTATTTTTTCTCAATCAATCTTCAATAATAAAAAATTAACGAGAATTACTTTTAAAAAATCCGGAAATCATCTAGATTTTTTTGATTTTACAATCTTGCACATACGCATTACATTCACGCTAAATCACGGGAGGCTCTTTCGTTTCCACAATATCACATTTGCATGGATAAACCCAATTTAAAAATTTGCTATATATTCTCCTCATCAAAGAAAGTACGGGAGATAACTCTAACTCGATGCATTTAATATGAAAAATCCCGAGAGTTCCGAATGTCAACATGGTGTGTAAATTAGAAGCGAGTAAAACACGCTTGTGAAAAGTGTTGAATTCATCATTAATATGAATAAAACTTTTTGATGAAAGGAGTTTAGAGCCTCAGAATGGTTTGTTATGAATAATTGACTGCACGTTATTTCAACGCAGCTTCATAAATTTTCTCCAAAATCTTTTCGGAGCGACTCTGATTTTATTTTTTGCTACAGTACGGGCAAATGAGAGGCATTTTAATTGTAAAGAAGACCTGTCCCGAGACACAGTTAAATTATTATAACCAATCAAAGTGTAGTAAATTGTGGGCGTAAAACTTGGCTATGTAAACGTCAATAATACTCTAGCGCTGTGTCGATGTATCTATTTCGAAATTGTCTGATATCATACAATGTCAACCCATGCACGCAGGGGTCAAAGTCTAGTTACTAATAAACCATCGTGCGAGAATATTTCTCTTGTTAGGACGATACATCATCACTATTCGCTACGTGGAAGATAAACGAATTGACAGTTCTCAGTCAAACCATGTGAGAATCCCTTATGTTGATGACGGGTACAATGTGTATTGTCAATCAGGACAGTTCAAGAGGCAGTGGAAGCAAAAAAAGATAAGTCAAAGGGACTTATCGAAACAAAAGGAAATTTGAAGCTTTATAAGATTGCATTTAACAGCTTAGAGCTTATGAATAGCATGTCTAACCAAGACCTCTCATAAAGATTTAGAACCTCAACTTTACTGACGAATAATTACCATTTCACCAGCGCTTTACAAACACATAGAATCTACAAACAGGCAGTTTTATATCCGACTTACCCTTAAACAAAACTAATTATAAATTTTCTCATTGATCACCAGCATGTTTTAATATAATTATAGATATAATCGGTCTTGTAATGATCGAAAGGAAAAGCGTCTGAGAGAAATATCCTTAGGAACTACTGGCTGGAATGACGAGCTTTCTCAAGAGTATATGAATTAGTGTAGTGAGTGGACTAATTCGTTTTACTCATTGATGGACATTAAGATACCGAGGTTCTACACTATTAAGTTCCATATAACTTATTTGACAATGTGCATTTTAAATACTTTTTTGGTAAACAAAGTTCGAGACTTTATTTTCTCACAAACAATGTAAAGAAAAACAATTACATTTTCTTCGAAAAAAATGACTCGCATTGAAACATAATTAAGATGATATGTGATCATAAATAATATTATTAACAGAAAAAAAAGAAATATGTTAAAATTTCGATCTCAAATTGTGAAAAGGTACCTTTGAAAAATGTTTCTGAAATTTGACATACATCAGTTAACACTTTACTGAATTCTGTTCATTATATATGTGATTGTATCAAATGTATCTCTATGTGTATTTATTTGGTTTAATCAAAGTTTCTTTTTAATATAAAGAGCAAGTTTTTAAGTTATAAACTCATGACCGACTCGAGTTTTTTATGTGTTTAAGATCTGATAATTCATTGTTGACGTTCGTGGTATATTGGAGAATAATGTTAGTGTCATCTTTTTGAACTCGACAAAACTGTAGTAGATTTACTTATATATTTCTTGATCACCAAGATATTGATTTTGAAAGCTATACACGCTATAATTTACGTCAATTTTGAATGACAGTGAAAACGCATGCATTTGTCTACCTATAAAAGTTATCCTTAATCTATAAATCACAATGGTGAATTCCATCTCGTTACAAAGATATAGATTTTTGTGGGGATTGGAATATCGTGCAAGATTACCAATTAGATTGTTTTAATTATCTTAGAGAAAATAATCCAAAAAACAAAATTGAAATAGAAAAACTAAAATCAAAATTCAATCTAGTAGATCCCTGGAGAATCAAAATCCCAAGTGTTAGAAAATACACATGGAGTAGAAAAAATCCTGTAGAGGACTCCATCAGGTCAACTTTATCTTTAGTCAACCAGTATTCCAAATTTTCTGGATTGACACCAAATTATGATAAAACACAATGTATAAAGATTGGATCTACTGCTTATACTGGCGATAATTTAGGTGAAAAATACGAAAACCTAATGTGGTCACAGGAACCATTTACAGTCTTAGGTATTACATATTGCATAGACTTAGATAGAAATACTATGTTTGATTTAAATTTTTTGCCAAAAATTGAATCAGTTAAGAAATTAATATCATCATGGTCTAGAAGGATTTTATCTACTGCAGGCCGCATAACAGTAGTAAAAACTTTGCTTATACCCAAATTCAGTCATCTATTGATGACGCTACCAAGCCCATCTAAAGAAAAACTCAAAGAAATTGAAGCTTTATTGTTTAATCATATATGGAATAACAAAACAGCAAGGGTAGCTAAAAACATTATATGCCAAAGTTATGAATACAGCGGCATGAGAATGACATGTCCTGACTCTTTTTGTAAAAGTTTAAAAATCACATGGATTCGCAGATATTTTGATAATTCCTGTAATTCAGCATGGAAGCATTTAATAAAGGATTTAATTCTAGATATAAGTTATCTAGCTATATATGGTGTAGATTTTTATAGAAAGTTTAAGAAAGATGTCAAGAATGCTTTTTGGATTGATGTTTTTTCAGCTCTATCAGACTTGAGGCTTTGCATTGATAAACTGACATCTGTTTTGAGTCCAGTATGGTATAATCAAGATATATGTATAAACAACAAAAGTGTTTGTTATAGATCAGGGTTAAAAAAGGATATTCAGTTTGTTTTTGATTTTTACAATACGGACGGAACCTTGCTAGGATATCATGAATTTTGTACAAAATTTGATTTAAAAACACCATTTACATTATTTCTTGGAGTAATTGATTGTATTAGAAAATTACATTTGAATTATGACTATGATAATATTCAAAGAAGTCAACCTTATTTCCCAAAATTCTTACAATTGATTACAAAAAGCAAACAAGGTGGTAGAGATTTCTATGATGTTTTTATAAATCAGAAGTACAAAAAGCCAAAAAGTGAAATCAAATGGGAAGATATTTTAAAGTTAAATGTTGACAACTCTTGGTGGAAAAAACAAAATATTTTGTTTTTTAAAATAACAAATGATATACAATTAAGGTGGTTCAATTATAGAATTATACATAGAATCTTAGCAACGAATACATTCTTATGTAAAATTAACCTTACCAGTACAAATTTATGTAGTTTTTGTAAGATATATCCAGAAACACTGTGTCATCTTTTCTGGGAAAGTGAATTTGTTGAAAATATTTGGGAAAATGCATTGATTTGGTTCAAAGAACAGTTTGGAATAGATATATCTCTAAACAAAGTTGATGTTTTGTTAGGAAAATACTACAAGAATTACAATATATTTAATTTAATAATATGCATAATTAAAAAACAAATTTATAGAAGTAAGAGCAAGAATTGTAAACCCTCATTTGAAAGGGTCAAAGAGGAAATTGTCTATTACTTTCACTGTGAGAAACATATTTATAAAAAATGGTGACATGGAAAGTTTTAATAAGCGATGGAACCTGATAATGTTTTAAGAAAAAGGATAACTACTTTTTATGCAGTTACAGATGATGTAATACAATTATATATTGCAAAAGCAAGATAAACGTAAAACTATAGTTGTCTACATATTTTCATATGCATGTGTTTGGATGAATGATGTATAAATGTTAAAGAGAAAAACCTCTCACGAAAGTGTACAAGTTTATATATTTATATATAACTGTATGTAACTTAGTACTTGGTGATCCCAGGGCCCCAACCCTGGCACCAAATATATTGCTTTATATTAAGTGATGGGACAATAAAAGGTTAAAAGAAGAAAAAAAGATATAGATTTTTGATTGTTTATTTTGCTGCCAGGAAAATATACCTTTTCATGAATATTGATGAAGGAAGAGCGAAACCGACCTCATTGCGCATGTCCGCAGAGAACTAGGTGGTCGTTATTGTTTGCCTAATTGAATATCCAACTTGATTTTTAATATGCTTAACAGTTGTTAATTTGAAATACATACATGTATGTAAGCCTTCTGTCTTACGGATCCAATTGAGGGTCAGCTCAAACTTAGTGATGACAAGTCCAGTATTTCTTTCTCAAGCGGTTTTATTAAGCGTGATCGTATAGTTACAATTACATCAGCTAATAGCAGCCCAAATCAGGAGTCTCTCTATAAGCGGAATCTCTAAATCTAAATCTCTTCAACATCATTTTACATGGGTACATATAACATTTTACTTATGATGGACAGTTCTGACTAGTTCGGCCCTTTTACGACGATCATGAGTGAACATTTAGTGTTCTAAATTAAGATTAATATTTTATTTCTCAATAAAGTAACAAAACTGTCAAAACTGCCAATCAAAGAGTCTGGATGTAGGATTTGAGTCTCCGAGTCCTGGGTCTCGGAGTCCCCCACCTAGTATGAGGCATCACTTACTCATAATACGTTCATTCATACACGGCATTAAAGGTTACAAAGGTTAATATATAGAATACACAATACATGACTCAATATAGAGTACTAGAGCTATCGTTGCAGACACAGAATCGCCAAATATGTCACTTGTTGTTAAACTCTCAATTTGGATATTATTATGCCCGTATTATGCACCTGGTTTCATAACATTATTTAGGAATACTACGCATTGCTACAAGAGTCACAGAGTTCATTCTGTTAATTATCATTAATACCATTCAGTGCGCAGTATTTAGGTACACATAAATATCATAGTGACCATTATGTAATACTAGCAATTCAAGGTCATAGCATGGCTATCTGTTTACATACGTCCCCCCAAAAAAAGAAATATCCCGAAGGGAGATTTCTCATGCCTGGCGCCCGGAATAGGAAAGCGTCCTTGATCTACCCTTGATCAGACGAACTTCCTAGTGACATACCAGTCAGAACATCTATGTTAAGAGATAGTAACAAGTGACATGTTTCCACCTCCGGCTTGGAACACCATTCATCTATAAAAACAAATCTATAACCAGGATGTATACATGTTCATAAAATCATATAGCTTGATTATATCGCATTACAATCATGAAAACAATAATGAATAAAGTATGATAATAATGACCAAGATGAAATAATCATAGTTGAATATAATCGTAATTCATCATCAAAGTAATACTAAGTATGGTTAAGCTTGATGTCACATATATATACAAAGTCAGTGCATGCTTATAAGTTCACAAACTATTTCTTCCTTCTTAGGGGCGAGGTTAGCGTCATAGATTCGGAGTCCATCGGTTTCTTCCTGAAGTTCTCCAGAGTGAATCACCAAATGTGAGATTAATATTAGCACAAGATAACGCACATTTCTACTTTAACACAATTCACATTTTTTATTTTCGCTAATTTGCACTATTCCTTTATAAGAAATACACAACTTCTTCACGGCTGTAGCTTAATTATTCATCCATCATCGGCACCCGTGGATAGAGGGTCGGCGCGGATGGCGAGGCGACTTCTCGCGGAGCGTCTCCTGCGTTCCTCTGTTGCGTAGACATCGCGGCCTTCTCTTCCAGGTATTTACGTGCCAGCTCTGGGTCCGGTCTATAGTATTTGGTCCATGGATAGTCTTCATTTTCCTCCTGTTGTTGTGCTATTTTGGTCGAAATTGTCCCCGTGTTACTGGTCAATTTGCGAGTTGCGATTCTTCCGCTTCGTCGGGGTTTCTCTTGGATCCTAGTGACTTTCGGGATTGGTTCAAGTTCAATAATGTCGCTACAGGTCCATTTCTCTGGATTCTCACAACAAAATACAGTGTCTTTGGAAGAACCTTTCTTATCTCCGTCACTACCCCTTTTTTCGACAACCTGTCCAGCAACCACTACAGCATATACCACCCCACTTTTTAATAGTTTTGCGTTTCTTAATACAAAGTTACTGCCAAAGTTAAACACACATAAACCCAGGGGCTTCCCACTCAAGACAAGGATTTCATGGGTTGCAAATCAATTAGTGGCAATTCCGCCATTAGTGCATTCATAGGGAAAATTTTTATATCTTTTAGTCTTAAGACAATAAACCATGAAAACCTGATCAACCTTGTCACATACTCAAGATGTTGATCGCAAAATTTGATAGTTTTTACGAATTATCTTAAATCACTTACAGAAATTAGTCTCACAGTTTCTTTACTTAGTCGCTGTCTCATGTATTTCGAGTATATGTTAAATCTCCTTAACTTCTCATATACATTCAAATAACCGAGGTGCTGAGTCTGCGTTTGCTAGTCGGCGTATCTCAATACATGTTTCAATGTCACAGGGGGTCATCTTGTCATACCTTTTTAAAAGCGTGCAATATATACAAAGCTAAGCTTATTCAAGATTATTTACATCTACAGTCTACGATAATATAACTTATTTAGTTTATTATTTTGGCTAATTCCTTCATAATAGCCAACGCATACTCTTGTTTGTTATTTTCTCTACAGGGCTTAGGGATTGATTTACGCGGTTTAGGGATTGGTTTGAAGCCTAGACCTACTTTAGGGACTATTTCATCTATTTCCATATTTTCATCTAAGGGTACATTTGGGCTATCTAAGGGTATTTCATAGTCTTGACCACTTTTTTCACCACATTGATTTGACTCATGGGTCTCATCCGATTCTGAATCTACGGTCTGACCATTCTCGTGTTTATACTGCTGATCATCCATGATCGTCTTAGCTCTTATACGTCTTTGAAGTTCTGCTAGGGGAATATCCTCTTCGTCTGAAGATCCTTCTCTTTCCCATTGTTTGGACTGTATAGCTCTTTCCAATGGTTCTGATTGCATGTCTTCATTTTCTGACGACGATTCATCTTCAGGTGGCACCACATAGTTAGTTTTTCTTAGAGTTCTTCCACCATCTTCAGTAGTTTGTGAAAGGGGCCAGTGCGAAATATCTGCCAGTCTTAATTGTCGTGCATGGCATTTGGTGGTTAATCCAGTCAATTAATCTCTCACAACGAAACTAACTGGTCCTTTCTGCTCTATGATTCGATAATATGGCACTACTGGCTCTAAAAACCCCTGTCCGTATGAAAATCCCCTGTCTTCCCCTGTCACCCCCTGTATTTTCACTGTCATCCCCTGTACATCCCCTGTGTGCCACTGTACAGAGCCCCTGTATACCATGTCATCCCCTGTGTGCCCCTGTACACATCCCCCTGTGTGCCACTGTAAGCCCCTGTCACCCCCTGTACGCCTCTGTTATCCCCTGTAAGCCACTGTCTGCCCCTGCGCATGCCCCTGACATCCCCTGTACGGCTTTTGACTGGGTTTTTTTTTAAAATATCATTTTCTTAATTCAACTATTGAAATCACATGTGTTATATTTTGAGCTATAAGTCAATATATGCACTCAACAGCGCCGAATCACAAGACACACTGTTATCGAAATTTTAGAAATCACATGTTTTAGTTGATAATTTATTGATACTTCAAAAATTATGCTAACAACTAAAGATTTTAGATTCACCGGGTGGTAAACCTGAGGTGAGGGCGGGAATTCTGTTTTATATTAGGTGTGAAAGCCCTCAGGGCATGTAGTCCTTTGGAGCTCGGGAACATCGCTACCCCCTAATATTTGAAAAAACAGACATAACAATACAACATAGAGTGAATTATTCAATTTTTAAAATTGTCTACAGATAAATGTACACTTTACTTATGAATATCTTAAGCCTATGAATCATATGATTCTTGGTAATAAACAACACACTAGAAACTAAGATCGAGCGGGGCACATGGTTTTGTATATCTAATTATCTATGCAACGATAGAGTACACCTTTCTTCTTTTTTCTTACCAAGTTCTTGGTTATACCTGAATAAATTTCCTGTGAATAGCAAAAAAAAGCTTCAATAGCTTATATAAGTGTGTCTAAGAAATATTTTAGTATGTTTGTTCAATACGTTTCTGACCGGCTTATTGGACTCTTGAATTGAATTTAAACTGATGTTTTAATCTCATAATCAATTTCATTAATTTACAAAATATCATTGTCATATCTCTTTGTTACTGCAAAGTGGAAGATATCAAAGATAATTTAATTAATTGCCAGTGAACAGAAATCTGCCGCAAAGGTCAGAAAATGTAAATGTGTTTTCTATACATGTAGGAGGTTTTATAGATATTGAGATATTTTGTTAAAAACCCTGATTAGTCATGAGAGAGAGAGAGAGAGAGAGAGAGAGAGAGTTTGCATTGACTTTGAATTAAATGTATTAATTATATAGTTTACTCGGGAATTAATTTCCTAATAAGTAAACACGCAATCCTAATTTTTATTACCTTTCCTTTATCATTCCGCAGCCCAGGTCAGAACATACACAACGTAAATGTAAATGTTGAACTAGTGTTTTCTATACATGTAGCCTATGGAGTTTATACAGAGAGAGAGAGAGAGAGAGAGAGAGATTGCATTGATTTTCAATTAAATATTACTAATAGTTTAACCGGGAATTAATTTCTTAATAAGGAAACATGCAATCCTTATTAACTTTCATAACCAATTTTCTATAATTATTTAGATTAACTTAGAGCTGTCAAATTGAGTTTTAATTCATCAATGTTTTATACTACTCCAGATCAATTGATCAAAAAACTTGAAGACACATGATTAACAACTAGCTGATTGAAGCTACAGTTTTCAAAGGAGATGATGCTGACATTATTCACTCGGTCAGTGATTATATAATAGCTACTGTACACAGCCCTTCTTGACAATTTGCAGTTCACGGTAGCGAGATAGGGAAAAAGAGATGATAGACACACGTGTACACGTATATATACACACACTTCCTCAGATCTGAATGGTCGGTCAGTGATTATATAATAGCTACCGGTATATACTGTATACAGCCCTTCTTGACAACTTGCAGTGCACGGTAGCGAGACTGGGAACAATGAGGTGACAGACACACGTGTACTTGTATATACACACACGTCCTCAGGTCTGGATGCTCGGAAATTCTACACAATAATGCAATATGTTGTTTAAACACCCCTTATGACCTTTTTCCAAGTCTGTCAAGTAAAGAAACAAAAAATTGAAAATTTCAATTTTTCAGTTCTGAGAATTTCAAACATGAAAAGATTGAAGAGCTTTAAATTTAGAACATTATTTGGCACAGTGATATGAATTAAAACTGTACAATGCTCTTTTATTTTTTTCATTTTTCAAATGAAATAAAATTTAAATAAATGCCTGATATTGTTCTGATCCGAAATCCGAACAATTGTTTAATATAGTGCATGTGTGTATAATTAAATGGTACCCCGTTACCGGCATTAACATACAGTCATGCATTAAATCATTCATTAACGGTGTCATTGCTCTACAGTGTTTATGCATGTGGACAATTCTATACAATAATGCATATAAATAACTAAACTGGAAAATGCACACTAGCTGATAGAAGTTAAAAGTGTCAATGGACCGGTTTAATCCCCCTTTCCGAAAAAAAATCAACCCTCTCTCTCTCTCTCTCTCTCATGATTTATAAAAAAAACAATACTGACAGCAATTATCAGCGATTTACATGAACTTCACATAGGCTGTTTAATTCTATGCATCATTACACTGGTCAAACAGTCAAAATATAGGTGATCATTTCATCATGTTCTGTTAGTATGCTTTATCTCAGTCAGGTTATATGGCACAGAACATTGCAGATTTCACGCACTCCTCCATTTATTTTTTTTTTCTTTCTATTTTATTTTTACAAATTACAGAACATGGTCATTTGTTTAAATGCATGTAATAAAATAAGCGGTTTATCGGTATACAAGTATATCTTGATTTGTGTCAGTGTTAAGTCAAAATTAATCACGCTTGTAATAATATTGCCGTCTATGAAATGCAAAGAAAAACAAGCACTGTCTAAAACATGAATGCTATATATATATTTTTAAAAATCCGAATTAATTAAAAGCTATTTATTTACTTAGCGAGCAGTTAAAGACCGTACAGGGGATGTCAGGGGCATGCACAGGGGCAGACAGTGGCTTACAGGGGATGACAGGGGTGTACAGGGGGTGACAGGGGCTTACAGTGGCACACAGGGGTTGTGTACAGGGGCGCACAGGGGGTGACAGGGTATACAGGGGCTCTGTACAGTGGCACACAGGGGATGTACAGGGGATAACAGTGAAAACACAGGGGGTGACAGGGGAAGACAGGGGATTTTCATATGGACAGGGGTTTTTAGAGCCAGTAGTGTGGTAGCCATTTTTTATCTAACTTATTTTGTATTCTGTTGTTCTTAAGGTAGACAGGGTCACCTACCTGAACATTTTCATCTTTGCTTTTCTTATCGGCCTGAGCTTTCTGTTTCTTCTTGGCTTCCTTCATATTATGATGTACTAGCAGGAAAGCTTTATGTTGTTTTTGTAGGGCGATCTTGTGTTGATCTTCTCCCGCTTATCTCCTTCGAGGTTTCATCAACGTATCAAGAGGTAATACGACATCTCTGTTGTACATAAGGTAATATGGAGAAAACTTTGACGAATCGTTAGGATGGAAACGAATGGCTGCGAACGTCTGATTAAGATGAATATCCCATGTTGAGCGTTGTCTGTTGTTTTCTTAGCCATCACGTCATGTAGAGTTCTATGAATCGCTCTACTTTACCGTTACCTTGAGGGCTGTAATAAGATGTTTTGATATGGTTGATATTCAATTCTTTTAAAGTTTCTTCCACTTTCTTATTCACATTTTCTGTTCCGTTGTCTGTGAGGATTTGAAGAGGACAGCCATATCTTGGATATATTTCTTCTAAGATAAGATGTACTATGTTGTCAGCTGACTTATCAGGAACGGGAAAAGCTTCTGGCCAACCAGAGTAAATGTCAATAAAAGAAACTATGTACTTGTTTCCCGACAAGGATGTTGGATATGGTCCTGATAGATCAAGTCCTACTTTAGCCATTGGAAAAGGTGGTATATCTGTCTCTTGTAGTGGAGGTGGATTTTTCTTATTGCTCCTCGTTTGGCATACTACACATCCTTCTATATAAGAGTATAACCTTTTGTACAAATTTGGTATGTAGTACTTTTGTCTGATTACGTCATATGTTTTGTCCACTCCCATATGTCCAAGTCCGTCATGATACTGTTGCACTACTAAAAGTTCTAACTCACGTGGTACATACAGGCGAAGTCTTTGGCCTTCTGAGTCTCCATCTGAAAGATAGTACATTAAACCATCAATTTTCAGGAACTTCTTTTCTTCGGTTGCCGTTGCTGTTCCTTTATTTAACCGATTCTTCAGTTTCTTGATCTGCTCATCGTGTTGTTGACTTTCTTTGATGTTGATTTCTTCTTGTAGATCAATAAAGGGTTTGACCAATTCGTCGTGTTGTTTAACTTCACATCTGGCTAATCTCTTAGGCGAAAAGGCATTGGAGTTAAGTACGTTCACTTCAAAGAAATTGTCCTTAACATCTGGTTCATCATGCTCTGATTGTTCTTCCTCTTCACACTCGAGTTTGACTGTCGGTAATCGGGATAAGAGATCTGCACGGCAGTTAAATCTTCCTTCTATGTACTCTACCTTACAGTTATATCCTGCAATACTTAATGCCCATAGTTGAATTTTCTTATTTTGCATTGGAGATTCTAAGATATACTTGAGCGGCTTATGGTCTGTTCTTATTGTAAACTGAGCACCGTGTAAATAATGGTCTAACTTCTGAAGGGCGTAATGGATTGCAAATGCCTCCTTTTCTATGGTTAACCACTTTTCTTGAGTTTTACTCAGCTTGTGGGAAAAGTAATATATTGGCTTATCTTCTCCCTCATCTGTCTTTTGAGTAAGGCACGTTCCAATACAATTGTCGCTAGCATCGGTGTACAGGATGTACGGCTTATTAATATCTGGATATGCTAGTAAAGGCACTACCGTTAAACTTTCTTTAATAAAGTCAAACGCTTTTTGGCAACATGGTGTCCATTTAAACCTTGCATATTCTCTGGTTAAGTCAATCAATGGTTCTGCAATCTTAGAGAAGTTCGGTATAAATCTCCTGTAATAACTACACATACCTATAAAGCCACGAACTTCTCGGACTGTAGTGGGCGCTGGTAACTTTCTTATAGCTTCGACTTTCTTTGGGTCAGGTGTAACGCCATGTTCATCAATGATGAAACCAAGATATTCAGTCTGTTCCTTGAAGAAACTACATTTCTTTAGCTTCATTTTAAGTCCATGCTTTCTTAGGCGGTTGAAAACGTCTTGAATATGAATATGACGAAGATGATCTTCCGGTGTCTCTGAGAATATAAGAATGTCATCCAGGTATGCGATAGCAAACTCCTCTTGTCCTTGAAGAACTATGTTCATCAGCTCCTGAAAAACTGCTGGTGCATTACTTAACCCAAATGGCATCCGGTTGAATTGAAATAGTCCTTTGTGACATGCAAAAGCCGTTTTTTCTTTACTTGAATCTTCTAATTTCACTTGCCAATATCCACTCTTTAAGTCTAGTGCAGTGAAATATTTTGCCTTACCTAGTAAACATAGGATGTCATCAATCAACGGTAGCGGGAATGATACGGGTTTCACTATCTTATTCAAGCTTCTAAAGTCAACGCACATCCGGTCTGATCCGTCCTTTTTCTTCACCACTACTAAGGGAAATGACCAAGGTGATTGTGATCTCTCAATAATCTTTGCATCCATCATTTCCAGTATGGCCTTGTCAATTATCTGTCTTTTATTTAAGGGTACACGGTAGGGTCTGTTCTTTATTGGGTGGTGATCTCCAGTTTCTATCTTCATTTTAACAGTATCAGTCACTCCAAGATCACTGTCTTTCTTTGCAAATAATTCATTGCTTTTGCTCACAAGTCTTTTGATTGAGTGTTCAAATCTCTTAGGTACATCAATTTCTTCTTTTGTGTCTTGAGTAGTCTGTATTTCTGAGATTTCCTTCTGTTTTAATACGGTAATTCGTCCTACTATGTAGCCTCTTGGAATTTTATAATTTTTGTTAGTTTGGTTAACGAAGATCATTGGAACTTTCTTATCTTTCCGAACTATACAAACGGCGTCTTTTAAATATAGTCCTGGGTCTTCCATAATGCAGTTATTGTCTATGCTGTTCACTTCAACCAAGTCATTTTTTTTCAGAGGAAAATATTTATTTATTTTTCCATAGAATACAGTTACCGTGTTTGGTCTCATAATAAGTTTCTTAGGAGTTTTTACAATAGTTGAGATGTGTAAATCTTCTTTAAGTTCCGTGTATACTTTGCCATCAATACGCATGAGTCCAAGATCAAAGTATAAACGAACATTGTTTTTCTTGAGCCAATCACGACCGAGAATCATGTTTCGGTTGAGTCCCTTTGTCACATAAAGTTTGTGGTCTAAAGTTAACCCTGAAATCTTAAAGGAAATATTTACATACCCTATCGCAATTAAAGAATTGCCATTTGCTGCTTGTAAAGAGGGGATGTCATTATTAAACAACTTGGGGCGGGGAAATAGATTATCATACATTTTCTTACTAATTAGAGATACCGCTGCACCTGTATCTACCAAAGCTCTAAATTTATTTTTACCTACTTTTAATAAACAGCTACTGGGGTTGTTAGTAAAATTAATTTCATATGTAGGTCTTTGTTTAAAGTTCTTTCTTCTGGCTTCAACGAAGGAAGAACGTCCTAGTTTTCCTGTTTTTGTTTGTCAAAATAAGAGCGCGATTTGAAATTTTGAGACGGTTCCCTATTTACTTGGTCGCTAGATTCATATGTTCGGCCTTGGCGATTTGATGGTCTGCCCCGATTTTGCTGCGCTCTTTGAAACATATGCGAGCTCCAACAATCTACACGCACATGACCTACTTTACCACAATTCCAACATTCCACAGGTGAACGGGGTCTCTGCTCTATATTATGGACGGGTTTGTTTTGACTGAGTCGTTTATTCATTTGAGGCTGAGATCTAACTTCGGGTTTATTTTGAGGACAAAATCGAGCCCTATGACCCGTCTGTTTGCATTTAAAACACCTACTATTTCGCGTATGGTCAATTTCCATTGGTTCTACATGCCTTGTTTCTACTGAGGTAAGATTATCTGCTCTATCCTTTAATAAGGGAAGAGTAGTATCAAAATTTGAAAGAGTTCGTCTGTTGTCATTACTTTGTACAATTTCTGTCATATTTGACCCTCTTATCGCTAGCCTCTGTCTCAGATTTTGTTCTCGCAATGCTATTTGAATTGCGGATTCTAAATCTCTAGGGTTTTCTCGCAAAATGTTCATTCTGAGGTAGTCGAATGTCAACCCGTCACAAAAGATATCTACTAACTGTTGTTGTATCAAAGGATCTTTTAGTCTGTCATTACTCTAGGCGTCTTCCGCGATTTGCAATAGTCTCTCGGCGAACAACTGAACACTTTCATTTGAATTTTGTCGAGTCTTACGCATTACTGCTAACGCGTGTTGGGGGTCTGTTATTTCTGCAAATCTATATTTAAGGGATTCCTTAAGATCGTTCCAAGATGGGATTTCTTCAGACGCATCTGTTTCATCTAAATACCTTTTAATATAATCCCCCACTGAACCCTTACTCGTTATGTATGCAAGCATGGCGATCTCATGACCTTGTTTCCCAGACATAACACTGTACTTTTCAACTTCTTTTATCCACTGTTTAAATTTTTGAGCATCTCCCTCAAAAGGAGTTATCACAGAAGATAGGGGCACCGAGAGTGCGGCTGTTATAGCTTAAACTTGACCAATGAAAAAATCTTTATCATCATCCTGATTTGGGACTCGGTGTCGAGGTTCACGAGTTTCATACGGCCTAACATCATGATATGTTTCAAAAGTATTTTGTTTAATCTGTTCTTTTTCTGAAGATTTTTGACCTGTTTCTTGCCCTTTATTTTCTTTGTTCTGACCCAACCCCGCGAATTGTTTTTCTAATTGCTCCATTTGATTTTTAAATTCTTTTTTATCAAACCCATCACCTGTCGTCATATTGGTTGCTTAGACAAAGTTGTTTACTTCGAGATAGCTATAAGAGACATATAGAAATGGTTCTTACCTTACTCTGTATTGAACTTCGCTCACTCCTGGTCACGGCAGCATGAAAGTTTATGTAAGCCTTCTGTCTTACGGATCCAATTGAGGGTCAGCTCAAACTTAGTGATGACAAGTCCAGTATTTCTTTCTCAAGCGGTTTTATTAAGCGTGATCGTATAGTTACAATTACATCAGCTAATAGCAGCCCAAATCAGGAGTCTCTCTATAAGCGGAATCTCTAAATCTAAATCTCTTCAACATCATTTTACATGGGTACATATAACATTTTACTTACGATGGACAGTTCTGACTAGTTCGGCCCTTTTACGACGATCATGAGTGAACATTTAGTGTTCAAAATTAAGATTAATATTTTATTTCTAAATAAAGTAACAAAACTGTCAAAACTGCCAATCAAAGAGTCTGGATGCAGGATTTGAGTCTCCGAGTCCTGGGTCTCGGAGTCCCCCACCTAGTATGAGGCATCACTTACTCATAATACGTTCATTCATACACGGCATTAAAGGTTACAAAGGTTAATATATATAATACACAATACATGACTCAATATAGAGTACTAGAGCTGTCGTTGCAGACACAGAATCGCCAAATATGTCACTTGTTGTTAAACTCTCAATTTGGATATTATTATGCCCGTATTATGCACCTGGTTTCATAACATTATTTAGGAATACTACGCATTGCTACAAGAGTCACAGAGTTCATTCTGTTAATTATCATTAATACCATTCAGTGCGCAGTATTTAGGTACACATAAATATCATAGTGACCATTATGTAATACTAGCAATTCAAGGTCATAGCATGGCTATCTGTTTACATGTATAATGAGTAAAATACGTTTTCATTCACGATACCCTTACATCTGCATTAACACTTATAGGATCTATAAATAGCACATAGGGAAAAAACACAGTTCTACGTCATTTTTTTTAAGGAAGCATTCATATCTACTCACAGGCTTGTATTTTTTTCTTTTGTTTGACTCGTATATCGGACAAATTTATGCTTTACTGAAATATCCTTTCCCTTTGTGAAACTATCACAATTATGAAGATGTTGACCCTTCACCAGTTTTGGTATGATAGACTAAATTAAGCTGTCGATATCACGTGATAGATTATTATTCACGAGGAGGCATAACTTTACTGGTAGGAAAATAAATATTTTTTATTGTTAAATATTTATTATATTTGTTACGTGATCGAATTGAGCATTATAATTAACAGCATAAAGCTAACGTTTGTTAGTAATCAAACACATACATTTTCCCCGTTATTCAAAATTGACGCAAATTATAGCGTGTATAGCTTTAATTGCAAATTTTGCTGTATCGTATTTGAGCAGGGGAACTTCTCATAGCAGTTTTAAAACTTGTTTTAAATTCAAATATTAGATTGTAAAAAAACAAGTTTTTGTGTTATAAATTGATATTGGAATAACTGTTGCCTTTTCTCGAAGATTTTTAGACATTAAACATATGAAACGTACTTGTTAAGTTGTATATCATGTATATTGTATTATGTCTTTGCTAACAGGTCAATGCCTTAATGCATTTTTATAATTGACTGACACCACCAACTGCTTCTCTCTGCTTGGTTACATATCAGCTAAAAAGATTGACGATTTACAAAATATCAAATATCCAAGAACTAAAAATAAATAGATTAATACATATTACAATACAATAAATATTGCACAGATAGATTAGGGAGCACATTAGTAACTAATTGTCTTTTTAAAATGTAACATAGCATATTTTTAAATTGAGCGACGATTTTAATTTTCCAAATTCTCCACATAAATCGATTCCAATGCAATAGATCAGATGGGACATTAAAAACACTTTGGTGCATTGTCGCGCGATAATTATGGAAAACATATAAATATATCCTAATACGAAATGACACAATGCTGCTTCTACCTAAACTAGCTTGACAAAAATAATGAATATGTAAATTAAAAACAGATAAAACATCTATTATAACTTTTATCTTTTTTTTTTATTTCATAGAAATGTATTTTTAAGAATTATGTACAGCTTTATGTATATTTGACGAAAAATATTATGCTGCATCAAAGCAATACAAAACGAAGGATTCTAGTAAAACTTTTCAACTGAAACATTATTAAAGCTATTGATACGTATTGAATGTGAAAAACAAAATAATTACTGTACTTCTAGTTAGATGTATATATATATTGTTAACATCTTTATTATCGAGGGTAGTTTTGCTTAATTAAGAATTAACATATTTGTGAAAATTCTTCATTTATCAATTTGTTTCAGACGAAATTGTAATCAACAATTTATTGATATAGCCTGATCATATACGACATCAATAATATTGAATAGTAAGAATCCTGTTCTACTTATACAAATCAATTTAAAACAATAGATAATCTCATCAAATATGCATCTTTTCTTATAACTAACAGCCGACTGTTATAATTAAACAACATACTGTTTTCTACAATATACAGCCCAAAAAAAGTTGCGAATAGCCCATGACGACAAAATTGAACTTAGCAGGCAATTTAAACATATTCTATTAAATATCTAATAGTTAGTTCATTTTAAAATAAGATATCTAGGCACAATCAATTCTAATCAAAGAACATTTTTTTAAAGAATTATTGTATTGTTGTATTCTGATACTGTATTTCTTCTCTAGACAGATCGAGTTCTTGATAAGTTGAATTCTCACTAGTTTTAACATCGAATTCGGTTTCTGTGTAGTCAATGGACTTCTTTGAGAAGGAAAACAAATCTCTTGATATATACACCTTATTTGTATAAATACCCCTGAAATGTTAAATATACACTTTTGAATTTAAAATGCTACATAAGTCTATTTTTAAATGCAGGTAGTTACATAACAAACAGTGAATTAAAAGAATATTCCTATTGAAAAAAAAAAAGAAAGGCGATATAGATGAGAAATTAGTAAAATATAAAACCAGTCTTCTGTTTACAGAATCACATCATAACACTACCTGCATAATACACAAGTACAGCCGATAAGAATACAGTTGATAACAAGTGAAACTATAAATGCAATGATCCAACTGGTCGAACCTTGCAAATTTTGACTCAGCACAATCCTTTCTGTAACGAAATAATTTTGTATTGCAAGTCAATCTAAAATAAAATGATGCTGTTGAATATGTTTCAACAAAACAATTCACCTTACACAATAAATGTAGAACACATCTCAAACAAGCATAACTCTTGATATAATTATTTGTAAAACTGGTACAATACATTTTTGGGTATTAAACCCACCTCTGGTTTTCAGATAAAGTTGGTTATTTCATCGAAAAAATATGCATATTACACTTAAACGACGTAGTTACATATTATGTCTTAACCAATGCTTCTAATTATTTAAATAGACTCGAGAAAGTTATGCGTTTTTCTATATACATGTAGCGTATCAGACTTCAAAGTCTAACGTTTTAAAAGCATATGTTTTCCTCAAAAGAATAGCATATGTTTGAGGTAAAGTATTGGACTAAATAATGTTAGATTAAAGAAGACTCTGATAATGGCCGGCATAAAACGGAATGTGATATATTTGTTCCAAGGGGCCATAAATCAACGATATAGATATGTGATTGATTATATTTCAAATATTTGTAAGGATGCTAACATAATAATATTTTAAAAATAGCGACCAATGTTTTGAAACCTTTGAAATTCATTCATCGTAGACTTAAACACTTTGTTAATCATTTTTGAACAAAATTTTAAAAATCTTTATCTCATCGTCAGCCTGATACATGTATGTGAAAAAACACTTTGATGCTTGATTTTTTATTTATCATCCTTAAAAAAAATTAAACTTACTGATTATATTTTTTAACAGAATGAACGTTTGCATATCGACTCAGATGAATTAAAACGTACAAAAAGGATCTTTCGAAATAAAGTATTTTATACCTACCTCTAGAGCAATACCTTCCCCGACCAAATTTACAATCGTCGCATGACCCATCTATATGTCTATATGTCACATTGCAACTTGAAGAACAAAGAATAGAGCAGTTTTTTCCAAAACATCCGGTTGTGCATGCTAAAATTCACAAATATTATTTCTATACAAGGCAATACACTATATAAACGAAGTTTTAAAACATGATTTTTTTTCTGAAATTGATCAGTTTATTACAATTGAGACATTGAGCCCCCTGATATCCATCCTGACATCCACCATAACACGCTCCATTTACATGGTCACATGGTCCATTGTTTATACAATGGTCACTGCAACGTTCACTGCAACCCGCTCCAAAGTGACCGGGGATACATTCTATTTTTTTTTAAAAATCATACAATATTGATAATTATTACCTGTGTTTAAAACAACTAGATATTAAATATGTACTTAATACGCGACTGGAACATTAGCTTGTAATATTAATATATACTCTTGCTACAGGTATTTTCTGTATATCCCGGATCACATCCCCATTTACAGTGACCAGTCTGTTTGTTACAAATAGACTCGTTCAAACAGTGACCACTACAGTTGTTGACACAGTTATGACTATAGGTTCCGTCATCACACTCTGCAAAAATAAGAGGTACATTTAATGGTGCACCATAGGATATCAAATTTAGATCATAAACATGTTAAAAGTCCAATTGTCTTTTGTATTACATTTTTTTCTCAAATTGTACTTTTTATTACAATTATACATTTTCATTAGATTCATCACAAGGAACATACCACAATTCATAACATATTTACGAATCTATTATCTTTAGATTTTTATTTTCTTAATTTCGAAAGCGTATTAATGAACATCAGCTTGAACAGTTCTTATCCTGTTTCCGTTTATACATAAAATGAACAGTATTTCTTTTTTTCTTTTATTATCTTTTTACTTGCCTTTAATTTTTAATCAAGTTTTTTTTTCATTTATCCCGGTCCTTATTTTAATGTGTTCTTATACCTTTGTCGCACATAGACCCTCTCCATCCAGCATCACAGCCTTTGTCACACAGACCAGTCTCGGGATTACAGGTAGTGTTGTCTCTACAATGTCTTGTGCATTGTTTGCTACAGTTGACACCGTACCACCCATCTAAACATTCTGTGTATTCGGACAACATAAAAACAACCTTTAAAATTAAGCTATAATGATTGTGCGTTCTAATTTTTCTTACATAAAATAGTTTAATGTGGCATATTAGACAGGTGAGCGTATTAAAATTCGTATTTTGATATGCCCTCAAACAACTTTAAGCTGACCTGTTAAATGATTTATGTTTGCAAATTGAAATTAATGATATTCTGTTCAGTAAGAAAAGAAAATATGTACATCTTAATTACATGTACGATGAGCAGTATTACTTGTTTCACAGAATCGTCCAGTCCATCCAGGTTTACATGTAAAGCATGTTCCATTATCTGTGTGACATGTGTCGTCATAACAGTTGTTGGGACATGACAAGTTGCAGTAACTACCATATATTCCAGGTTCACACTCCAAACAGGCTCCATTTTGTACGTGACAGGTGCTATTTCTGCAGGTAGCGGGGCATGGAATATCACAAGCGATGCCATAAAAACCGGATTTTTTACATCCTATAATCAATTATAATAAAGATAATGCATGCAGGTTTTTTAGAATAAAAACATATGCTTTTTACAGGGTTTTATTTGAGAGTTTTTTTGTTTGTTTTTGTTTTTATTTTTATTGGTGGGGGGGGGGGGGTATTCATATATTACTATTGGTATGACATTTGATATATGGAAACAAATATATCAATATTCACAAACATTGTTTTGGTAAAACCAATGTGTGCCTTATTAACGCTTTATTGCGGTTGAAAACAGAACTTTAATGGACTGTATGAAACCTTGACAAATGCGACAGATAATTTAAAACTTTTCATTTATTTCTACGATTATTTTTATTATCAATTTACGTTTGTTTCATATCACCAGTGTACTGTAAAAGGAATAGAAAAAAAAACACGAGGGAAGTAATGTCAACAAGATTTTTTACAACATTAAATGACAAAATAACTTACTCCTTACAAATTAAAAATTGTTAACAATATCATAAAACACTTGTTTCAAAACTATTCAGAGAATTACCAAAACATTTCACAAGATTTTATTCAACATATTTTTAAAGTTAAAAATCTAATGAAAACAGAAATAAGTATAGCATTGATAAAAAAAAAAGTAATTTTATGCATCATAAGTTTTTGTTGTTGAGTACTACGAATTTCCATAAGTATTTTGATAAAATACCGTCAAAATTAATTTTTCTGGTAAAACGCTTTGGAATCTTTTTTTCTCTGTGTGTGTGTGTGTGTGTGTGTGTGTGTGTGTGTGTGTGTGTGTGTGTGTGTGTGTGTGTGTGTGTGTGTCTAATTTTATTTCTTTGATTACGCGCTCCTTTTTTGTACATTTGTTTGCATTGCTTTAAATTCATGGTCTTGTTCAATATAACTAATAGTTTATTATTGTGGCATGTTAGCGTCATTATTGAATTTGATGACTTGTTCAGTTCTTTACGGCCTCAAAGAAATTATAAAGTAACAGAAACAATTTCATGGCATGTTATATTAAATCATTTGAAAAGTTATTTCTTTGACTCTCGCGGGTATGATAAGGCAACTCTCAGCAATCAAATTCCTCTGATCGAAATGACGTCACAATAAGCGGCATGGTGGCAGATTTTGCTCAAGAAAATGTCGATTTTAACTTTATCTCTGGTTTAAATTATCAAATCTACAGGCAAACAATATCACTAGAACTCTTCCTACTGAATACATCTTCGATTTCTTTCTATTTCGTATAATTATAATTGACGTCACAAGCATGTTTAAAAGAGAATATCATGTCGCGAGACAAATCATCGGAATGCAGTGTAAACAATGCCGAAATAAGACTTATTTAATACAGATACCTAAAATTTAAATGAGTGTCAGTTAGGATATAATCAGGATTATACAGGCATGGATATTTTATAATCAGCGAGTGTTATAAGGTAAGCAGATCAACATTTATATGGCTTGACCAGCCTTTCCTCTGTCATTGTGTACAACAAAATCAAAAGTGTAACACTACCCCGGATATTACGAAAGATGACTTTGGTAAAAATCAACGGTATAAGACCGAAACTACATGAAAAGTGCTGCTAGAATCCTGTGCTTTGTTGTTTCAAATGAAAATTACGTAGTATTTTCAATGAAATTATAGAAGTTGAGAGGGTTTCCGATCAATATTCACAATATTTATTTTTATTCGATTAACAATAGGATTCTAGCAGTAATGCCAATAAACATGAACTAATTGCCGATCGAATTATTGTAGCAAACATACAAATGAACTTCGGGGTAGTGTTACACTTTTTGAATTTTGGCTAAGGTAAAAAAGTGATCTATTTTTAACTGTCACGTGATACCAAAACATGGCAGCTTCAAAGATCGAGTCGATTCCGAATAAGAAAAAAAATACCGTTGTGAACACATTTACTTGGTATTAATATTCCGCACTGTTTTCATAAAGATAAACAGTTTTTAAATTGATCATAATTTTCATATGGAGAAATGGTGTACATTTTACTTATTTGCATAGCGGCCATATTGTTATCACAATGGCGATTTTTAGTACAATAGAATATATAGAAAGGAATGAAAAAAATCGCAAATTTTAAAAAAAATAAGTATTTCGGAAATATTTTCTCCTCATTTGGTTCTCACATTTACTACATCCGGGATCGGAATGTGTTTGTTTTGTTTACATTAGATATTGAGAGAGCGGTTCCTTTTGAATCTGAAAAATCGAAGCGGGGCGTTGTAGGAATAAAGTGTGTTTAAGTGATGAAACACGTCATGAATGGATTTTTGGAATTATTTTTAAAATACTTGCCATACATAGGTAAAGTAGTTCCTCATATATTTACAAAGTTTACTTTGCAAACTAGTTGTGTCAGAAATCTTGACTCAAATTTTAAAAGTCTTGTCGGTTCCTTTTTACTTTCAATTTAGCATTTTTCAAGACTTCCTCAGTACGCTGTCGGACTTGCAACTATACTATCAAGCAACTAGGCATTTAAGCTTTATATTGAATCATTAGGCAGAATTTTCGTTATAAATTGAATGAGATTTTTCAGGTTATAATTCTATTCTGTTTCAAGCTGATATTTTTAGCTGTTTATTTATTTATTTACTCATTTTAGCCGGTATAGTCCTATTTTTATATTATCTATAATGGCTTGATAGAGAGGCATTCAAAGTGAATTTGAAGCGTGAATCACTGATTGTAGTGACAAAAACATACACAGGTAATCTATGCATTGTCCCAACACATGTTCTCATTCTAAAAAATTTAAGTTTTGACGTAATCATACAAATTTCATACATAAAAGGTATGTAATTTCCATTCCTAAGGGAGACAATTTGAAGACATGAATATTAATGAGAACAGTGTCACGTGGCATTTAGCTCATGAATAAAGTGTACGTGATTGATCCATATGTGACGGTCATTAAACTCGGAGTTGCTTTAACCTACCCGCGCTGTTTGACAATAAAAGATGTGGTCAAAAACTGTTAAATAATTTTTTTTTTCATTGAGACACTGCATATATTCTAAATTTTTTTTTCATGTCAGAATTAGACAAAGCTACACGATTTGTTACTTATTTCTTTTATATTACATTAAATCTAACCCTTTATTGCGTATACCAAAAATATGACTCCCGATACACCCTATCAAACAAAGGTATGGTAATGAAGCAGTATTGAAAGAAGTCATAATTTGAATTCTGTAAACATGGAGGCGTCTTTCAATTACTTGATATTGACCTAAAAGGAACGATAGGGAGTTTCATCTGTAAATAAAAATGATTGTACACTTGTTGTGTCATAATCATTTTATATTAGATGATGTTTTACGGCTTATGTGGCCGCATGCTTTATAAAGGTCCGGTAAGATATGAAACCGCGATGGAAGCTAAAAGGTCTAATGCTGATGCAACATAAGCTACTGTTTTTACTTTAAACTGCTTAATCATAACATATCAATGGAGTGAAAACCTCTGATTTTTCAATGCATTGATTAAATACCACATATGTCAATTGTAGTTTAGTTCATACTAATGTATGATTTTAATTTAAAATAAAAAACAATTAAATTGTAGATAATAACAGCCATGGAAATGTCCTATCATACAACATGTACAATATACCTTTTATTATGACTTCACATAGCTCTGTATACACATTGGTTAATTGATATCCGTCAGGATAGACAACCCCGTCCTTCCTTTGGTTAAAAAAAATTACATAACGTCCATATTCTGTACATGTTGTTGTAAAATTAAGAGACGGTAACTGGGGCCCGTCCTTGTAACATAGAGTTGATCCTTCTATAACACCAGTGTTTGATACATACAAGGAGAATCCTGCAAATCGCCCTTTTTGACGGTCTTCTACACCATAACATGCAAATAAAAGTAACTAGTAATTTAATTGTAGTTTAAAAAAGAAAAGAAATTGAAGAAGTAAAATTTCACGATGCATATTTTGTTACAAAAAAATATTGTACACATATTGTTATATAGAATTGTAATATGCTTTATATAAACATATTGCTAGATCTATAAGACATTTGTTCAATCATGTTAGGCATCATTTTGTTCTCTTCTTATTATGTATTTCCTGATTACATTATCATAATTTGTTGCACGTATTTGGTCCTTGTATCAATTTGATGCACATAAAAAAGAAAAGAGGGCCCTTTTTTTCATACAGTCAGTTCAGTCATATCATTTACAACATACACCAATGCATAGCATAGCATTGAAATCTTATAGCATTGGAATCTCATACCACACCATAGCATACAATCTCATAGAATCTCATTCATCATATCCTACCATAGCATACCATACAATATGATTTTAACTCGGTTTTAAGTGTTTTATTTGAAAGAATAAGAAAGAATAAATGTTCACAAATAGATAGGGGTAGGATCAGGTGCCTTGGAGGAGCGAGCATCCTCTGCTGACTGGTCACACCCGCTGTGTGCTCTTTGTCGTAATTGTGGGGAAAATCGGTAAAGTCCGTAGACAAAAGGTGATTAATTATGGTCTAACAATTTGTATGAAAAACGTCAGTCAGCATGCATACCATATATTTAGCTTTTCATTTCAATTTTTCATAGCATAACATACAAATCTTATAGCATAGTATTGAAATCCCATAACATATCATTAAAATCGCATGCCATAGCATAGCATAACACTGTAAAAGATATGCATGGAATAACTGTAGGTATCTTATCTCGGTTTCGTCCCCGGATATTTGACAATCTCAACAATATTTTTTCAACAATATATCTTCTTTTTAGCAAACCTAATCTTTTTTGGCCAGGCGTCTGTCTGTTAGTTTCTACGCCATTCTGTATATTTTCAGAATCCCCAAAACTACGGGACTAATTTCAATTAAACTTAGCACAATTTATCCTTGGGAAATTTTTTGATTGAATGAAGGATAACACGGCCTTTTCTAAAAGGGTGATATTTAGGAAATGTTGAAATATTGTTATCTTTATCAATTTTTTTTCCATCTGATAAATAATATCTGAAAAAGTTTTCATTCTTCTCAAAACCATTTTGCCAAAATTATCATTAAAATATTATTTTTTTTTTACCAAATTTTCAAAACCGCAAATGATATGATAGATGGTATTACTTACATGTAATGAACGTGACATATTGTTGATTCTTAATAGTTTAGACTGTGTCCGTCTGACAATTATTAATCTAAACTACGGAAGTTTGATATAGATTGATATGTAAACGATCTTAACTTCGATGCTCAGTATGTAATATGACTATGATATTACCAAGTTACAAAAGGGGCTTTATATTCAGCAATACAATATCTGTAGAATGCAGGAACTAATCTACTGCATTGTCAATATTTTGTGTATATGACGTCATAAGACTGATATTATTTTGGCAGTTGCGCGATGTGGCCCGTATGGTTCTTGTTATACATGATTATACATTATAAAGGGACTTGGGCACCATTTTAGATCAATGTTTTATTTTTATTTTTTTAAAGATATAAAATTGTTTACTTGCACATTTTGAATGATTGATCAAAATTTGAATGTTATAATTCCAGTTATAAGTGAGATACTGAGGTAAGAATTCATTGGGATGTAAACAAAGCTCGAGTCTTATATTTGTTTACAAATAATGTCAAGTATGGAGTTACCATTTCTTATACAAAATAACTCATAGGACACAGGGCAAACTTGTTCAATGTGTTTATGAAATATATTATCAATAGAAAAAGCAACATTTGATTTAAACTTATACCAATAAAACAAATATGTAAAGAATAACAGGGTTCGAGGTTTGTTTACAAAGCAAAAAAGTCCAAACTCTTTATCTTGCTTATAACTCAATATCTGACTTTCATATTTTGACAAAGCATTAAAAATACCCATATTAAGCATTCTAAACATTAAATATAGAAAAACAAAATTTGAGCTTAGCTCGTGTCCAAATTCCTTTAAAGTAAAACATGTATTAGTTAAGGAAGAAATTTGTAGCATTGTTTTGCAATGTATGAGAAGTTGATCATTTCAATATAAACATGAAATGTAAATGTGATCCAGATGGAGATGTCCGACATTGCATGATATCGTATAATGAAGGGATATTGAACAGAGTTTATTTGTTTTATACTAGGTAAATATGCTGTGCTATATAACAAAGAATATGTACATATAATGAACCGGCACATGACTTATAACATATAAGAAACCAGCCATTCTGCACCTTAAACAATTTTAAATAGCTCTCTACTATTAATGAAAAGCCGGCAATTTTAATTAAGTCAAAGTAAACTTCAATTACTTTTTTTAAAAAATACCTTGATAGAACACAGACTGCAATGAACTTCAATGTAAATTCAAGGCAAATTATGTTGACATTAATTAAACTTTTGTAGACCATTCTATTAAGTATCACCTTCACCTTAAGCTTGTTACCATAATCATAAAATATCGAAAACTTTGTTGATTACGTTGTAGATAAATATTACGGTCGTTACATATACAATATCGTAAAATCTGTTTAAGTTATTCATGCTGTACAAAGGGCATTTCATTGAAAAACCAAAAAAAACTATTTATTTATTTTTACATTTTCCAGTGTCTTTGCATGTTAAAGCACAACGTATCGGTTTTGTACTCAAAAACCCATAACTTAAAATGACGCCAAATTAAGGCGCAGGCGGGGTTTGCTTATTTATATTTGACTGCTGTCATGAGAAAAGGGCCCTTATCTTTTGATGTCACAATGCTCAGAAAACGACGTCAAAGTAGCAGCATTGTAAAGCAGTTTTTTTTTATCTTCTGTTTCTACTTTTTTCTGCGTCACTGTTGTGTTTTTTGAATAACTAGAGTTTGGCCTTGCTTTAATACCGCGATTAATATTTTTTCAGTCAGATATTACATGTTGATTTAAAAAGTAATCATTTAATAAATGAAATATACACATGTAACGTCAATATTTACACATTTCGAACGCGTAAACTTGCACACAAGTTGATGCTGGGATATCATATAACTACTGCTTTTGTATCCCATATGAGACTTAAACACCACATTTTCCATTCTAGTGTGTGATGAAAATATTCTCTAATTGGGAAATCACTTTTTTCATAAATCATGGTTGGAAAGCAAAGGCCCGTCTCGCATACGCTTACCTATTCCGTATTACTGAATGCAAAACTGGTCGTGTATTTCCGATTATAATTTATAAAGTGTTCTGAGTAAAATTGTACAACTTTAGTTTGCATGAGCAATACATGTATGATTTATTATAGTAAAAAAAAAAAGCTACACTGCACAGACGTTGTTGAGGTGTAGAAGACTT
Organism: Magallana hongkongensis; assembly: GCA_015776775.1. Taxonomy (NCBI): domain Eukaryota; kingdom Metazoa; phylum Mollusca; class Bivalvia; order Ostreida; family Ostreidae; genus Magallana; species Magallana hongkongensis. The sequence continues at coordinate 155,004 of VIAA01000089.1, read as the reverse complement.
AGACCTACTGAATTGATGCAGAGCAGTATTTTTCAAATATACCAGTTATCTGCGCAGTTATTACTGTGAAACAATACCTGTCAAATATTTCAAATCAGAAGTTTGGAAGTTCACCTCACCGGAGACAATACTACACTTTTTAAATTAGTCGGAAGGAACACGAGAGAAGCGATTATGTCTCAATTATAGTGCTTCTGCCAACATACAAAAATAAATTCTCGCATATTCTATAACTAATATAACTAATATTCTATAACTAAAGAATCTGTGATCAAAATTTGAAATTATTTAACGAACGAATTAAACGCATGTAACTAACGGATTAGAGTTAAAGAAATATATCTATTTTCACAGCGTAAAAATGTACTCTGATATATCGCATTTGATTTCATGGAAAAATCTGATTCTTAATGACATTTTCATGTAAAGTATCTTTAATGAAACAACACAAATGTAAAAGTATATACCTGTATGAATGAAAAATTTGTTTATTATTTGAGAGCAAAATATTTTGTTTCCCTGTGCAATGTAACAACCCAAATCCACATGTTGTGTGTACCTGTTTGAGCTATTTTACGTAAAAAAAGGATTCACATTTTTGTGGACTTTTAGCATTTTATATGATTATGTTCATCTGAAATCAGTTTCGTACATGATTTAAATTTTCTTTAACTAAACAGGTTTGTAAATGAAGTCATTATACTACTATTCTATTGATATCAACTCGATAAAATTGCTGTTTTATAAAAAAAAGAAAAATAATTCATATCTATCTATAGATATAAACACTACATGCGCGACATTTACAATGAAAATAATATGCATGGTTGTACAAGATAGAGAGAGACAGAGAGAGAGAGAGAGAGAGAGAGAGAGAGAGAGAGAGAGAGAAAATTATTCATTCATCGTGTCAAACATCGATAACAAGAAAATTGAATTTAGTCAACATGTAAAAATGATACCAGTCGCTGAGTTTATGCTACGTCTATCGGCGTTGTAGTATCGATTAGTGCAAAAAATGGACATAATTGATGCAGAAGTCTTATTAGAATTTACTTGCAATCTTGTATTTTGAAAAAAAAAACGATTGAATAGAAGTGTAGATTCAGCACGTGGGGTGGCTTTTGTATTTTGTTGGTCTTTCGTAATTGATATACTTAATTAGGTGTGTACGAGTATATTTAAACAATAAACATAAACAAAAAGAAGCGATCAATACCGAAAAAAAAAATTAACGTAACCCGCGAGCTGTAGTGTGGCTATCTTTATAGCCTGCATGTATCACCGAAGAAAGCATTTTATTGTTTATGCAAGTATTTACATCTTTCTTTTAATAAATTAATGAATTGAACTGATCATAAAAAGTAAGTAAAAGTCACTATTTTTTTGTTAATGTACACCAGTACGATAGATGAAAGCTGTAGCCAAAGCGTCGTATATGGGAATTTGAGTTTGGCAACATCATGATTAGTTCGTGCAATCCGTGATTTTTCTTCGGTTGCTGAAGATTTCGACCGATCGATAAATTTTATTATTATACTTCCATGTTAAAAACTGGAATCTGATTGGTTTAGACGCAGTTGGTAATCCGTTCTATTACCCCCAGCAACACACTTGGCAATGGGTAACACAACAAATTGTTACATGCGCGTAAATTATGCGCGTACGGTTTGCCGTAGAATTCACTTCATTTCTATATAAAAGCAGTAAATTTTTCTTTAAAAAGGAGACATTCAATATCATAAAATAAATAGTGCCTGTTTGGGAGGGTAATTGTGAAATTGACACCCCTCGAAAATCATTGTCAACCTCCGCTTCGCGTCGGTTGACAATGGTTGGTTTGGGGTGTCAATTTCAACAGTTACCCTCCCAAACAGGCACTATTTATATATTATTCTGCTTTCATGTTAAATACTGAAATAACGATAAAAGGAAGTAAAAAAATGATTGCAAAATAAAATTTGACGTCGTGACGTTTTCGACGAGCTACGTCAAAGTCGTATTAACATCTCTTACTAAAATTGTCGTAAAATGCTCAAAACTCACAAGATCTTAGACATCTTTGTATATTTGTATTCAGAAAGAGTAGACTAATCGGAATTGACAAAAAAGTAAGTTCATGAAATTTTGACCTTAAGAGCCCTTTTCTTGTGACGGCAGTCATTTAAATATTAATCATAGAGTGGCTTAAAATTATGTAATTATAAATAATGACGGATCATATTTAGATATTACTAGGTGATTATTTCGGTCGGGCGTGATTAAATCTATCATAAAGCCTTTCTGGCTTTATTGGATTTGATCACGCCCCGATCAAAATTATCACCTTATATTAAATGTATCATTCTCCTTCCGAGCTCGATATCAGTTTTTGATCTAGATGTATTTTTAAGACGTACAGTAAAATTTTGTGTGCAATATTCCTTTAATCATAGTAGAAATATATATGCAATCTATATATATGTGCAGTTAAAGGTTCGGAGAAAGAGTGACTAAATTTTGTAATATAAATTGAGGTTTCAACAAAGTCGAGGAGTTTGACTTACAATGTATTTTTTAAATGTAAATTTAGCGGTAATGATTTCATTTCGTGCATGTCTTTGAAAATTTCATGTTATTCTGTTGAATACTTTTCTGATCAACTTTTATGATATTCAATAATATTTTTATTAGATGTTATGAGAAGTGTATGTTTAAATATGAAAAAAAGGCCAAGTGATATGGTATGTTATTGTGTGATATGGCATTATATTAGACATGTACAAACATCTGTATGCAGAAGAGTTCCAACCATTTAAAAGTAATCCAAAGTTTACACAAAACCTGCAATCCAAATGTGTATTATCTAAAATAAATTGTACATTAAATACATATTTAAAACAGCTTTTCATAGGATATCTTCATAGTAATATTTTCTAACAATCTTAAAATTAATCATTTTCAAAAAAAAATAATTTTAATACATGAATATATTTAATGAAAAGAATAGTTGAGAAAAAAAAATTTGTATAAAGATCAATTTAGTCACATAATAAGACTAAAAAAATCAAAATTGCTGTATGCTATGCAATGGTATGTCATGGTATGATATGACAAATGTTGTGCTATATTATGATTTATCTTTTTTAAAGATAATCTTAAATTGACTGTAAGACTTCTGCATTCATTAGATATTTTCGAGCAGTGCCTACACGAATTTAAGATACAATTTGTATTAAAAAATCATGTACAAAACTAAACGTGCAATAATATTATATATTAAGATGTAAAAATGCTTTTATATCTGACCAAATTCCTAGGAACAATATTTTAAAATATCGACCTAAACTTAAAGAAGACCTCTGCTTTCATGAAAACAATACTTTATAAATCCCCAGGATGAAAAAAAATATAGAGCCATTCTTCCTGGTGGGGTGAACTGGAGCTAATGAAAAATACAATTTATGTTTCAAAAACTGCTTATTACCATTTACGTTTGCAACTAAGATATACCGTTATGATAATCAAGTAAATAATGCTGAAGAAGAGCTGGGTCTCTGTTTTTAAGCAATTAAGTACATACCAAATCTGTCATAGTTTTTAAACAAAATGGTTATGCTGTAAATGCTGTAAACGGCACCAAGGTCTACTTTCCACCACATATGTTTGTATGGTGCGGTGGGTCCTATTGCATCTGTCCTCATACACGTAACTGTGTTTCTATCAATTGCATTTCTAGCTTCATACGAGCCTTGGCCAGGGTAAACGGGTTTTTGGGAGGCAAATCCTTGAACGGACAGATCATCTGAAGAAAAAATATACGTGCATATGCTAAGTTTTGGCGTTTACATCACGTTTGAAAAATTGCTTAAACTTTTGATACTTCCAACTAAGAACAAAAAGAAAATACTGAAATCTTTATAATCAGCAACGATGTTCCCATTATTTTTCAAATTTTGCTTAATTTTACTTGATTAAAGAATATTCAGTTTAAATCTATACTTTTTTTATTTAAGTGTACATGTCCAAAATTTTTGAGATTCAATTTTCAGACTCTAGTTTGTTGGAAGTTCATCGTGCTTTTGTCAGTCCACCCGATGCCCATGTGTTTTTTGTCCGTCCGATTTTATTTATCTATAGCCAATATCTCTTACATATGAAAAACTTGCTTTTAAATAACACATATATAGTGCACAATGGAAAAAAATGGGACCTGGGACAATGAACTGATTTTCTCAGTGGATTAACTAATCTGTGTATACATTACTTATGAAGTTAAAAATTGAATACAGAGATATGATTAAAATAGTGGGTGTTTATCGTATCCTTATGTATACTATTTTACGAGATGACAACATGTTGTTGGCGGGTTTTTTTTTGGCTTTGTCAAATAATGAAATATATAGGGCGAAAGTAATAAATACGATATCAAATCCTTTCATATGTGGATTTACTCCTACGTTCCTGTCTCAATTGAAAGCTATGATATTTTATTGAAGGGTACAAATATTGTAAAAACAGAAAACCCTTCACTCAGGAAATTATATATTATCCCAAAACGCATTTGTAACAAATAGTATTGCTTTAAAAAACCGTTTCCATTTCGATAGTTTTTCATGAAATTAACTCTGTAGGTTTATCTTAACTCTAGGTGTGTATTTAGTAAATGTGGTGTATTCATGTCAAGTGCATCTTATCTTCAAATATTCAAACTCTACTTGTAGCGCATGTTCATAATAAATGAACACTTTTATACAACTTTCTTGTCATCAACCAATGCAATTAAAAAGTACATTAAAAATGGTAAGGATGAAAATGAGGGCATTTTAATATTTTGAATGATATATTTCCTTAAAAACAACGAATCCAAGACGCATATTGCACTTTAATATTATTATGTTTAGAATATTCTCAAAAAAAGCTTCCATCGAATCATAAATGATCATATCTATATTGACTGAACATCTAAGACATTTGTAAATTGAGCAGTGCTTTTTTTGGAATAAATAAGCTATATGTCATGAAAAATGAGTAAGTCATTTCTGAACAGCATTGACCGAAATATCGGTTTACTTCTTGCTATTTATCAAGAATTTGATCGTGTAAGAAATTAAACTGATGACAACATCATGTAGTTTACAAACTAAGGTAAAGCTTTAATTGTAAATGTAGTTAATATTTTACGGTAGCTGGAAAGGAAACGTCTGTAATTTGGTTTAACAAAAAAAGATGTTACAAATTAGATCTCGAACAATATCCAAGTAAAAGACATCGGTGACGTAAGTAAAGTTTAATATGATAAAGCAGAAATGACCCAAAAAAAAGATTAATAAAGAAACTATGTGGTATTGTAAAATAGATGTTTGGTCAGATCTGTCTAACACCACTTCATATGACAGCATTTTAAAATCTATACTAAACCAGGGGAGGCTCTTTTTATGTTTCCACAACATCACATTTACATGGATAAACTTGGAGACGATAAAACAAATGCGTGTTAATTTTCATTGGAATTTTTTTCTTTTCATAAAATTTCAATAAAATACGGGAGATAACTATAACACAGTGCATTTACTATCAAAAATTCCGAGAGTTTCGAATGTCAACATGGGGTGTTAAAATGTTGTTGAAATATGTTGAATTCTGCAATTATAGAATTAAACTGTTCAAAGAAAGGTATTTACAGCTTCAAAATGGTTTGTTGTGAACAATTTGACTGTTATTTGCAATGCAACTTTATTAATTTTCTCCAGAGACATAAATAAAATGTTATTTATGTGTCTGTTTTCTCCAAACTCGTTTTGGAGCGATTCTGCAATTTTCTGCTACATTACGGGTAAATGGGTGGCATTTTAACTGTGGTTTTGGCACATTTAGATTATTCCAACTCAGCAGAGTGTAGTGAAATGAATAGCATTAGTGTAGGCTTTAAGTTTGGTTATGCAAATGTCAACAATATACGGTGTTTCGATGTATCTATTTTGTAAATGTCCGATATCATATGCAATGTCAACCCGTGCGTGCACGGGTCAAAGTGTAGTAGATTTAAAATATATTTAGCATGAATATGTTTTGAGATGACATATACAATACTGTGATCTGTGACTGCCGCATGACTTTTGAGAGAAATGAATAAATATAGCCTTTGAATCAGTCTAAAAATTCCTTTGTATTACTTTTATTTAAAAATATTTTTCATCATATGTTCAACAAATAATATTATTTTTTTTATCGATATCAACACGATGAGAAAAAAGAGGTATCAAAAATATATGTATTATTGACCTTATTATGAGGACCTTTGAATCAAATTATAAAATGAGGTTTTTTTTCAGCTGTTTAATCTGTTGTATAACAATTATATCACAAACAATCATGTGAAACAAACCTCATAATAACTTAAGATAAAGTTTTGGGAGGTAACCCTTTTTTCTAGTTTCAAGTTACGGTAATGTAAATAACTAAGAAAATATAACTTACTTTTACTTTTTAAAACGTAACTGAAAAAGTTGTATTTTTTGTTGAATCGATGAAAAAGTAAAAACTACAATTTATCGCGGAATTTCTCAAAATGTTTTAAGATGAATACCGGTATACACTATTTGAAAAGATATGATGTAGTTGACAAGTTAAAGGAAAAATTGAACATACCAAACGCTAATGTTGAACATACTCCTGCAGCAAATAAAACACATTGATAAAAATCCATTTTCTTTACTACTTGTCACCATTTGATCGTCAATTATTAAACCAGGAAGTATGACATTGCATTCGTTTATACGGTAAGCAACTCTTGTCATTCACGATTTTATGTTAATCTTCGTATTAAATCCGATTGCTCAACATAAAATGATCACATAAACTTTTAGATTCGAGCATAATAGTAGTAATAATAATTTGCATGTGTGTTGACAAAGATTTGGATATTTCAGATTATATTTTACCAAACTGTGAAACAAATCGCCCCATATGCAACTGCAACATTTCGATTTAAAGAAGTCGAATTATGATATATGTTTACAACTGCTGTGTACTATGTTTTTATTTTTAAAAAACCTTCAAAACATGTTCATTAGAATTATGTATTTGACCAACGTGTTTTGATGTTAAAATGCTGACCCTGAAAACGTTGCTCAAACGCCAAAGTTCAAACTATAATTGTAACTAGACACGAAATCGTTGCGAGCAACAAGGAGGTCTTCTGTGCGATTTTTTAAAGGTTACATGACCTTGACTTTGATATTTGACCCTTTATATCCTTATCGGGTTCTGTTTGAGATATGTTATCAAAGTTTTGGACTATTGGTCGCTTAAAACCCCTTAAAAAACCCATAATTACGGAACACATGATACAGTAATTATAATATATTGTTAAATTAATGTGAGATGAATATTATTGCTTCTTAAACATATAACAATATATTTTTCAGTGAATTGCTATAAAAGAAAGACTTTTATGGCCCCTGAAAATAAAAAGATAGGTCTTTATAGATATATGTTGTTCAACAGTTGTTTAGAAATTCTTAGCCGTTTTTTTTAGCTATTTTGTAAAGACTGTTTTAGGGACTGACCCCTTATCCCCTTATTGGGGCCATATGACAAAATTTTGATGGATGAATATTGACAAGCGCATCATTCTAAGCATTTATTATTCAATATTGCTTTTCAAAATATATCTCAGTAAAGTGCTATTAAAGAAAGCCCTTTTGGCCCCTAAATTGAAGGGCTAGCCCCTTTTTCTTTGAATAAAATGAAAGATCTTTTGATATCAAACATATTTTGTTCAACAAGTATTTAGAAATTCTTTGCCGTTTGGGATAGGACGTTTTAGGGGCTGACCCCTTATCTCCTTATTGGGGCCAGGTAACGAAGTTTTTATGATTGAATATTGTTTAAAACATCATTCTAAGCATATTTTATTATATATTGCTTTTCAAAATATTTGTCCTTTTTGAAATATAATTAATCGAAGTTTTGAATTTCTGGCCCCTGAAACCCCCTAATTACGTAACGTATGATAAAAATTTTATAATGTATAAATTTTTTAGCAAGAGATGAACATTTTTGATCTTAAACATATTACAAAATGTTACTCAGTAAAGTACTATGGAAGAAAGACCTAAGAGCCCTTTTAGTCCCTAAATTGAAGGGCCAGCCCCTTTTTTCTTGGCATAATCTGAAAGATCTTTTGATATCAAACATATTTTGTTCAACAAGTGTTTAGAATTTCTTTGCCGTTTTTGAGCTATCTGGGATAGGACCTTTTAGGGGCCGACCCCCTATCTCCTTATTGGGGCAAGATACCGAAACTTGTATGATTGAATATTGTTTAAAACATCATTCTAAGCATCCTTTATTCTATATTGCTTTTCAAAATACTTGTTCTTTTTTAGATATAATTGATCGAAGTTTTGGACTTCTGACCCCTGAAAACCCCTAATTACGTAACGCATGATAAAAATTTTATAATGTATAGCTTTATAAGTGAAAGATAAACATTTTTGCTTCTTGAACATATTACAGAATATTTCTCAGTAAAGTGCTATGGAAGAAAGACTTTAGAGCATTTTTTGACTCCTTTTTCTTGATATCAAACGAAAGCTTTTGTAAATATTCATTTTATTTGCTCTATATGTTATCGTAAAATATTTTTCAGGAAAGGAGATAAAGAACGAAAACCATTCAAAATCACGTCGTTTTTTCAAACTCGATTTTCGGGTCTAGGTGAGCTTCGACGCCTTTGAAGCTAAACAACCATAAATGCCTTTAAACACATCTACAATCTTTCGTCTACAATCCCTGAAAATTTAAATTTTAATATCTTTCTTCGTTAAGGAGGAGATAGCCAGACAAACTAACCCTCTAAAAATCGCTAAAACGTCAATATCTCCCGAACGGAAATGACGTCATTAAAATAAAAAAAATACATATAAGGTTTTAATCAATATCTACAAGATCTGAAATTTTCACGAAAATCGGTTGAGTCGTATTCAAGAAATCGCTTGTACAAAAAAGCGTAAGAAAAAAAAGAAAAGGGAAAAAGAAACAAAGCAATAACAATAAGGTCTGGAAACGGAAGACCTTAAAAATTATGTGATATCATTATCCCCCACAAAAAAACCATATTAATAGAATCAAAATTAAGCGGCGCAAAACTAATCACAGAACATGATCAAACAGTTTTTACCATTATTAAGATGAACATATTAATGAGATAAGAAAACGACGGATGGATAATCGATATGCACTTGTGTAAACTGCTATGTCTTTGTATTTTGTAATTGAAAAAACCCACATATAACAGACTGTAAAAATATCAACAAAAATGTCTAATCCGTAACATGTTGCACAAAAGATTCGACATTTTATCAGTAAAACAAACAACTCTACGGAGCCGTCAACAGTATAGATAAAAAAAAATAGATAGGGAACAACGAATTCCCGAATTCAATTTTGTGCAAAGTTTATTTCCAAAATATCCTTAGCATCAAAAGGTCACTGGTGATATTCCTCCCAAGAATTCTACCTGATTTTTCTTCACAGTAATTCGCGAATCCTTATATCCGTTATGATAGCAAACCGTAGCATTGTGCGTCCGTTATTTACCTGCCTTGATTGACTGTCTATTATGACGTCACCTTTTTTTTGGAGTCGCGAAGAATTATTTACGTCATCGTTTACTAATCAACAAATCAGAGGCGATTATTTGAAATAGAGTGAATGTTCTCTAGATATTATTCCTAGCCGGTCAATATCAAAAAAATATTGACCGGTCAATATTTTTCGGACGAGCTAATATTACAATTATTGACTATTCGTCTATGTAGAGTTATATAGTGAGAATATACTAATGAATATAACAGTGTGTGATATTTAATATCTAGTTTGTTTACGTACAAGTAATTAAGCATAAAAACAAATGGCTACTGTGCTTGAAATATTAGGAAAATTCCGATGACGCATTTGTGTTTGACTATATTATTTTCAACAGAGTATGACCTACATTACTACGAATAATAATCATAAGGAACTGCTTTACATGCTTTCTTATTTAACATTGTATTTCTTATACTCCATATTATTTTAAGAGTTGTTGAGGCATACAGCATTTACTGTTCGGTACATAAAACGAAGAATGAATTTTCTTAGTTCAATATTGTGTCTGTACGGAAGCCAATTTAGGACCTATCAAATAATATTTTTGAATTTGATATCACAAATTCTTGAATTTGTTAAAACGAATTCAAATCGTTATAACGAACTGTTGAATCCATTACAACGAATTAAATCTGTTATAACAAGTTTTAGGAATTCGTTATAACGAATTTAATCTGTTATTAACAAATTTTGAAATCTGTTTTAACAAATTAAATTTAAAATAACGAATTCTGGAATTCGTTATTTCAAAGTTTTAATTCGTAATTTTGGTTTTTTTTAAATCGGTTATAACATATTTTCAGCCAATTTGTGGTTACAAAATTCATGTTTTGGGGAACAAATTAAACGGGGCGGACTTCATTTGTCCCATATCAGCGTACGACGAAATGTGCCGATCAATTGATCGGCGTTATACGGCGAAATGGTAAATGAAGTGAACTGGCGTAAAAACAAAAGTGGAGGGGCATATTGTCACGGCTGCTGCTGTAACCATGGTAACAAATGTCACAAATCCAAAAGACACCTTACTTTATCGGCTTTGCTAGAATTCCAACATTGATAGAAACACAATATTTAAGAACTGCTAAATATTTTCACAAAAATACCATGCAAGATATACAGATTTGTATCGACGGGTTTCTGCGCAAAATTCCAAAAAAATGTTTAGTTAACGCTTTTAATCAATGACCATGTTGATTTATTAAAGGGTAACTGCAGCCCAGCCAATGTTGAACTTATGTCATAGAATTTATTTACCAGAATTAAATGCAAAAACTGCATCGAAATCAATGCAAAAATAATGGAGTTACGCCTCTTCAAAGTGCCTATTTTACCTGCTTTTAGAAATCTAATTAAGAGAAAATGAAACTAGGCGATCACTAGGCATCAATGACATTACGAGGTCAACACGAGGAAAATTTTCCTTATACAGCTATGCAAAATAATTTCGATTTTACAGCAAAAATGATTCAAAGAATTATGTCTTTTTGCTTATATTCATAATATTTTCAATTTCTACACTTCAAAAGAACATTTTAAAACCTTTTTTCGTGCATAGAACATGTAATGATTATTGCAGCAAATACTGTTTCTCGGTTATGCTGTAGGACACGCCCATTTGGTGTCGCTCATTTTTTTAATGAAATTATTGGGCTATGGGTTTCAAAAATTGATTTGTAATGTTATCACAGTAACGGACACTTGAACATATAAATATAATATTTTATATAACGTAGCCAGGCATTATAACCAGGGTGTGCGCGTGCATGAACCAACTTTCCGTCGGAATCGGTAATTGTTTTGGAGGAAATTCGATACCTTCTTGGAGGAACTTCAAACTGATGATATCTAAAAAAAAAAAAAAAAAACCGCAAGATTTTTATATCATGTAGTCATTAAAAGTGATAGGAATGTTATGTACCTTTGGTTTACACTTAAAAAAAGTTAATTAAATATTTCAGAGGACAACATAGGCGAGAACCAATTTCTACACTTCAAAACAACATTTTAAAACCAGGGATTTTTTTTCATGCCTAGCACATGTTATGTATTATTGCAGCAAATAATGTTTCTCGGTTATGCTGTAGGATAGGCCCATTTGGTGTCGCTCATTTTTTATGAAATTATTTGGTTATAGTTATCAAAATTGATTTGTAATGTTATCACAGTAAATGACACTTAAAAATATAAATATGATATTTCATATGACAAAGCCAGGTATTATAACCAGGATGTGCGCATGCAAGAACCAACTTTCCATCGGGATTTGTAAACGTTTGGGAGGAAATCCGATAGCTTCTTGGAGAAACTTCCAACTGATGATAGGTGCCCCCCCCCCCACCCCCCCCCAAAAAAAACCCCAAAACAAACCAAACCAAAAAACAAACAAAAAACCGCGATTTTTATATCATATAGCCATTAAAAGTGATAGGAATGTTATGTACCTTTGGTTTACACTAAAAAAAGTTAATTAAATATTTGCGAGGACAATTAAGGCAATGTTACTGGAAAACAATAGACACGTAGCTTCAAACGGGATGGAGGGTGGAATATCGTGCAATATCTCGTCCCTCGGGGGCAAATATAATCAATGTTGCCCTCAACCCCAGTCAATATCTGTATAATATATGTAGTTTAAGACAAATATTAACATCCTTACCGTTTTTGAGGTTTAAAACATGCAAATCTATTAGTTGAGTGATTAATTTCTTGTTAAACAATTAAATATATATAGGTGGAATGCTGTTAGTCCCTGTAGATTATTTACAGGTACTTATTTAACAGAATAAATTAATGCAACATTGACTTTAGCGAGACAAGAGGATAACTTATCACAAACATAATTTATTTCCAAAAAACACGCTGTTTTTCCCTTAATCTTACAGTCACGCTTTTAATTTGTTTACGGGACGTAAAGAAATAAAAGGTTCATGAACATATGCAACATATGTCCGTTTGTTCAGAAATCACCTCATGGATCTCAAAGACAATTTAATAGAGATTTATTGAATAATACGCTAAGCTGGAAGTTAAAGCTCAATTTGAATTATATCAAGAATAAAGTTTTAATAGAATACCTAGTTGACAAACTAATTTATTTGCAGAATAAAGCGCCGTCAGCCATGTTTTGCTCATTTTTCATTTTCCGTAATTTGCTTAGTATATTCCAGAAACATGTACGTATTGTCATGCGACACGGCAAGTATTTTTGGTAGTTTAATGAAAAGGGTGTTCACCAGGTGTTTGTATTGTACTTATTTAAATCTAATATTCAAGCGAGAAAAAAAATTGATTAAAAAACGTATCGTGTAGGTAAATAAACATTATCCATAATATACTATATCAAAGGATATCAAAAGAAAAACAACAAACTTATCATAAGCATAGTTTATTGTTAAAAACAACATTTAAAACATAAACTAGTTAAAATATTAGTATTATAACAGTTTTGTAGGCTTAGTATGATTAAATCAACGAACATTAAAGTTAAACAATAAACACCACACAATCAACATTGTGCTTTAAATTGTACATGTATATTAGAGGAAATATGACACTTCCGAAACCAATTATGTTCACTATTAAAACAAATCTTTACAGTACATGGACACTAAAGTATTGACAAGACCACCGTTAAATTGAACAATACAACTAAAATCAAATTAAAGTCATTATGCCAGACAGTGGAACTTGTATATAATTTACACTTATAACAAACGATATAAACCTAAGAATAAAACTTAATATTTGAATTCAAATTAAAAAAAATCAAAATTCAAAGAAGGCTTTGAAAATTTGAAAATGACCTTAAACTTTTTTTTACATTCCTAGAATCGATTTGTGTACGTAGAATATTTGTCATAACTTTACAAACCATATATTACTAAAAAGAGAATGTGCTTTAATGAAATTTAGAATAAGATTCATTCCTTAAACATGGTTTATTTTATCAAACAGGTTGTAAAACAACGAAAACATGGTTTAGTAAAATATTGCTATTAAAACATTTATTGATTCCTAAAATCAACATATCGGTAAAAAATTCAAAACGGTTTGAATCTGTTAACTATTTAACTCTTAAAACAATCATATTCATACAAATTCAAATTCAAAACAATCGTTATATCAGCACAAAACCACAAAAACAGAAATCTAACAAGAGTGTTACAGTTACACATATACTCTGTAGAAATTGTCCAGTGTTTGTTGTAAGGTTTTACAATGTCTCCTTAACAATTTCCATAAACGCAGTCATTGAGGGGAAATTCCGCTCTGACGTCGTGGCAAAGTTGGTACTCTTCCTAAAGAAGCAAAAGAATGGTATGAATAATTTATCAGTGATATTTACGCAACAAACGATATCAAGTCATTGCGATGCAATTCATTCAACGTCAGACCTAATGTGCAGTTAACAAAACAATACTGGTTATATGAGCTCATGTTGACTGAACAATTCCAACAGAGTTTTCGGTAAGGGTTAATCCTGCAAACATAGATCAACACTGGACCTTAGTTTACAGTTATCATGACACATTATACACACCACAGTGGAGACACACTCTGGTCTCCGTATCTGGATCTGACGTACAGCTGTAAAGATGTCCATCTCTCTGTCCACGGAGATCTGTTCCAACACGTTGTATACAACAAAGAATGGACCACAGCGTGTAGCTCCGTCTCTAGCAACACATCATAAGCATAACGTATAAAAAAGAATAAGTTTCCACATTTTTCTCACGTGAAAAATGTGAATGTAGTCTGTACACTTTTTAAGTTTTGCATTCATTTGTTTCTGTAAATACATTTTTTTTTGGCAAAGTGTAATAGATAGTTCGTGTCATTTTGTGATTGTGAATGCCGTTTCAATTGCAGTTCTATTTCATCTTACGAAATAAGTCACTAATTTTTTTTTACAATACACAATATTATTTTCATAGTCAGAGTCTTCACAAGATCATATATTAAGAAAAACAATCCATTATTAGTGCAGTGAATCTCTTTGTCCCTTTTAAAGCCAAACTGTGCCAACAAAATTGACATATGTTTTTCTTAAATGTGAAACTTTGCGCTTTTTGCAAAAATATGAACAATTTCACTACTTTCACAATATAAAAATCATCTTTCATCGCTGTGAATGACTGTTATTTTAGAGTAAATAATTGAAAAAAAAATATTGAAGGAAATTTTATTTTATAGCGGAATGTCAAATTAAGAAAAAAATCCTTATTTATTAGAAATCGAACTGATACGCATGTATTTGTAACAATTATTATTTTAAACTTATTGTTATATTTATCAAGCATTTTGCATGATACAAAAATGTACTTATTATTAATCATTTCTTGAAAACTATGGGCATTCATTGAATAAAGATAAAAAGAGAAAGATAGAATGAAGACTGATGTGATATTATTTACGTTACCTTGACAGAACGAGGACTCGGCCCTTTTGGTCAGACTTTTCAGTCTTTACTGCCTTAACTACATCCAAAAGTACTCTTTTGTTCCCCTTTTCAATCTTTCACCCCAAGTCGGGCATTCCAGAAGAGTGATATCCATTTCATTGAAACCCTTATAATTAAAAATGTACAATGGAGAATAAATAAAAGTGTTATTAGTTTCGAAATTCTCATTAAAAATTAAATCTCTTTTTTTAATAATTATTACTATTTTTTCTGTAAAAGACTGTATGGGTTTGAATCCAAATGTATTTAAAAAATACTGAGTAAAAAACATTGTGAATTCATTTAGACGTCTGGAACATCCTTATTGCCGTTGATGGGTCAAGGCGGTTTGGTTTGACAAGAGTTGAACCATCCTCTGATTAAACAGGTGAAATGTTAAGGTAAACGTTTACTCAGAATGAAAAAAAAACTCCACTGATCATAACGAAAAATCATCTATTGTGTGTTAAAGACCTAACATAGTAGTGTTATTTTTTACTTTCAAAAAAGTAAGTGAATGACCTACTTTTTGAGATAATGGCTATTGAATATTTTTTGAAAATTTACAAAAAATCCCTAAAAATTTTACACTATGATTAAGATTTTTCTTAATTGTGAAAATAATACAAATGGCTAATCTCTTTTATAAATGAAATACAGTTTATGAACGGCAGTTACACTGAACAGACACAAAACATTAAGTTTACATTCACAATTTTTATAAATATTCCACTCCAAATTTCCTCTAACAGTTTTCAAATTTCCTTTTTTGATTCAATTTAGCAAAAAACTGAATGATGATAATACTAAAAGATTTAGAGCATTAAACTAGGTATATTGACCTTACTCTGCAGGCATAAAACTTATATGAGGTCAATGATCAAAATTTTGAGATGTGGCGTCGTTTACCGTTCTTAAGCATTTTAAAATGTTTTTGTAATGCGTGTCATTCGATTATCTAAACAAAAAATGTGATAAAACCAACAGAAAATATGCAAAATTTGTTGACTAACAAATAAAATCTTAACTTTGAATATTACAGTACTACCAAAGATATTTCAGTGAAAACAAAATCTGAAAATTTTAATCCGAATTTCCTCTGTTTTGCAAAAGTCCAACTTTGTTTGAGCCCAATTCCATAATGTAGTAAAAATATAGAATGATTTGTCAATAAATTTTCATTTCATGAATACTTTTGATTTTTAGAACAAATTTTACTCATGACATTGAACTTTATAAGAATCCGAATTTGAGAACTCAAACCCTGAGTAAACAACATCCTTAAATATAATGTTCTTTTGCAGTTTTAACAAAGGGCATTGTATTTTTGCAGCTAAGAATGCAATGATCCATAACTCAATAATTGCATTAAAAAAAGGTTACTTAGCATTACGGCGTAATGTGTTGGTTTGAGGGTTTTTTTTATGTCTCATTTTTTTTTGAATTGGAATAAAGGAAAATGAACCGTTGGTTGTATGTTTAGTCTGGTCATTTTGACGTTATTGCTCCTTTTTGATGACGTATTTTTGACGTAGAAAATCCCGTCGAATTTGTGTTGATTTTCTGGTGGAAACCATTTGGATGTCTGTCCAAAAATTGGAAATAAGAATTCACAGAGAGTACATTATTAGAAAGAGAAAGACATCACAACCAGACAGACAGGCAGGTAAATTTATTGATGAAATATTTCGTCCATACCGATTCGATATCCTTGAGTGGACACAAGAAGACGACAACACGTGCGTCAAAGTCCTTGATCAGTCTGAGAAAGTCTTCGGTGTTGTCTAAAAGAGGATACTGGGCGCTGATCAGGGATTCCTTCTCCAGATATGACTAAAGAAGATATACATAGAATAATGAAGTGTAAGTGACAAAGAAGTTAGGTAGAGGGTACTGGGCACTGATCAGGGGGGCATTCTCCAGGTACGACTGTATAAAACACACAAATATATTACAATGAAGTCTGAATGAGAGTCTTGGCCAAAGCAGTTCACAATAATACAAAATGTAACTTATTGATCGACTGAGTGCTAGTCCCATTTGATTTTTTTCTTTTACAAAATATTTACCATATTAGGTGAAGCACAAACCGTGTATTTAATTTAGCTTACCTTTGCCTTTGTATAAATGATAAATAATACATAAAAGAATACAGGTTCATCGTTTTATGATAATACTTCAAGTTTTAATCTAGGTACAAAACTTACGCCTTAATAGCTTTAAAATAATGTTTAAAGACAGGTTTATTTCTACTGAGTGTTTATAGAATGTATATGGTCTTTATGTGACTGCTGTTAACAAAAATACTACTACGCACAAACAGAGGGTAAGGTCTGTACAGTAAATGTAGTTATGTAATTTATTTAACCTGAATAAGCACAGCGTTGTAGTAGGTGTTATAGCCCTTCATATAGTACAGATGACACATGAACTCCTCAACTGCAATGAAAAAAGGATAGATTGTAGTATTAAGTAGACTTTGATCTATTGTTATGTGAATTATTATTTTAATTTGACAAAGACGATGTAGTGTTTCAGATATAGCGCATCTTTAAGCATACAATCTTCAATGACATAAATACAACGTTTATAAAAGTATAGATATAAATATCATGTTACCAGGAAGTACGCTTTCTGTGTAGTTAGCTGATATCTGAGCCCGACCAGATATGTAATCTTGCTGTGTATACTCCTTCCTCAAGGACAGTAATTCCTACAATTATTTGTTAATATCAAGAAAGAAATGGATATTCAAGAAGCAACGGATTGCATTTTATTCAAATCAATAACTGCAATTATAAAATATATGTTTCAAATATGAATTGTTTATTCAATAATAAAGTTATAATTTTGGGAAGGATTATTTGTTGTCAATATAAATCATAATTTAGATTAACCTCAAGTTCAGAAGACTATGATTTCTTCTGTGAAATGTCTGCACAATTTGAATAACAAGTCTGTTCTTGGTATTTTCTGAAAAACTTCTCTGATTCCAAACATTTATTCTGGCCGTAAAATGCGTCCTTCAGTGCGAGGTACAGCAATTTGTACTGGTCCTTAAAGTATGTTTTGATTAGATAAATATAAGTTATCCGTTAAATTGTAACTAACAAAATCAACATACTTATGAATTATAAATCAACATTTAAATCAATAAGAGTACAGCTTATAAATTAAATTGATAAAACAAAATGTTATTTTGCAAGAAAAGATTTGCTCATTTGATCTAGCAAAAAATGACATCATGTATAAGATGGCAACTAACACTTTGTCATTCACTGTACGATATACATTTGTCATGTGATAAACTGATTTTAAAGCGATTCAATATCGGATGGAGGAAATAATATAATTATCAAATAGAGAAATGGGAGAGGAAGCTTTTATGATAAATTATTTGGGTTTTTCTCCATAAAGGCAAAAGTCACTTCCTTTATTTCAGATAGGATTTATTATGTTTGTTTAATCATCCAATTAATATCGCTTAAACAACATGCCTCTTAAAAAATGTGTATTTGTATTGTTAACAATAGGAAGTATTTTATAAATTTTGAAAGCATAAGAAAGCATGCAAAGCAGTACCTTAGGATTATTATTCGTAGTAATGTAGGTCATACTCTGTTGAAAATAAGATGGTCAAACACAAATGCGTCATAGGAATTTTCCAAATATTTCAAGCACAGTATTCATTTGTCATTATGCTTAATTACTTGTACAGAAACTAAATAGATATTAAATATCAAACAATATTTGTAGTTTAAGACAAACATTAACATCCTTACCGTTTTTAAAGTTTAAAACATGCAAATCTATTTGTTGAGGGATTTTTTTCGTATTTAACAATTAAATATATATTAAAAAATTGGTGGAATGTTGTTTGTCCCTGTAAATTATTTACAGGTACTTATTTAACAGAATAAATTAATGCATCTTTAACTTTAGCGAAGTAACAGGAGAACTTATCACAGACATAATTTATTTTCCAAAAACACGCCGTTTTTTTTCCTTAATATTACAGTCACGCTTTTAATTTGTTTACGGGATGTAAAAAAATAAAAGGTTCATGAAAATTCGCAACATATGTCCGTTTGTTCAGAAATTACCTCATGGATCTCAAAGATAATTTAATAAAGAGTCATTGAATAATA
The DNA here is from genome assembly GCA_015776775.1 of Magallana hongkongensis. NCBI lineage: Eukaryota > Metazoa > Mollusca > Bivalvia > Ostreida > Ostreidae > Magallana > Magallana hongkongensis. The sequence continues at coordinate 135,777 of VIAA01000089.1, read as the reverse complement.
CGCTAAGCTGGTACTTTCAGATCAATTTAAATTCTTTTAAGAATATATGTTTTAATAGAATATCTAGTTGACACACTACTTTATTTGCAGATTAAAACGCCGTAAGCCGTGTTTTGCTCATTTTGTCATTTTCCGTAATTTGCTTAGTATATTCCAGAAACAGGTACATATTGTCGAACAATTATATAATGAAAAGGGTGTTCGCCAGGGGTTTGTATTATATTTTTTTTAATCTAATATTGAAATTAGAAAAAAATATTGATTAAAAAACGTATCGTGTAGGTAAATAAACATTACCCACAATATACTATGTCAAAGGATATCAAAAGAAAAACAACAAACTTATCATAAGCATACTTTATTATAAAACAATAACATTTAAAACTTAAGATAGTTAAAATATAGTATAATAACAGTGTTGTAAGCTTTAAACAAATTACAATTCAAAGAGGGCTTCGATAAAGACCTAAAGTTTTTTTTTTTTACATTCTTAGAATTTATTTGTGTACGTAGAATATTTGTCATAACATTGGAAACCATACATTACTAATAAGAGAATGTGCTTTAACAAAAAATTAGAATAACATTCATTCCTTAATCATGGTTTATTTTATCAAACATGTTGTAAAACAACGGCGAAAACATTGATTAGTAAAATATTGCCATTAAAACACTAATTGATTCCTTAAATCAACATATCAGTTAAAATTCAAAAGGGTTAGAGTCTGTTAACTAGTTTAACACAATTATATTCATACAAATCTTCAAGTTCGAAACAATTGTTATATCAGCACAAAACCACAAAAAACAGAAATAGAACAAGAGTGTAACAGTTACACATATGCTCTGTAGGAATTGTCCATTGTTTGTTGTAGGGTTTTGCAATGTCTCCTTAACAATTTCCATAAACGCAGTCATTGAGGGGATATTCCGCTATGGCGTCGTGGCAAAGTTGGTACTCCTCCTAAAGAAGCAAAAGAATGGTATGAATAATTTATCAGTGATATTTGCGTAACAAACGAAATCAATTCATTGCGATCCAATTCATAATGTCCAGTTAACAAAACAACACTGGTTGTAAGTTCATGTTGACTGAACAATTCCTACATAATTTTCAGTAAGGGGCTAATCTTGCAAACATAAATTAATATTTGGCATGGCCCATGGGCCTTAGTTTACAGTTGTCATGACACATTGTACACACCACAGTGGAGACACACTCTGGTCTCCGTATCTGGATCTGACGTACAGCTGTAAAGATGTCCACCTCTCTGTCCACGGAGATCTGTTCTAACACGTTGTATACAACAAAAAATGGACCACAGCGTGTAGCTCCGTCTCTAGCAACACATTATAAGCATAAAGTATAAATAAAATAAGTTTCCACATTTTTCTCACATGAAAAATGTGAATGTATTCTGTACACTTGTTAAGTTTTGGATACATTTGTGTCTGTAAATATGATTTGTTTGGCAAAGTGTAATATATAGTTCAAGTCATTTTGTGATTGTGAATGCCGTTTCAATTGCACTCCTATTTCATCTTAGGGAATAAGTCACTAAACGTTTTTACAGTATTCCTGATACATTGTTATTTTCATAGTCCGAGCCTTTACAAGATCAAATATTAATGAAACACAATCCATTATTAGTGCAGTGGATCTCTTTGTCCCTTTTATAGCCAAACTGTGCCAAAGAAATGGACATATTCTTTTCTTATATGTGAAACTTTGCGCTTTTTGCAAAAATATGAACAACTTCACTACTTTCACAACATCAAAATCATCTTGCATCACTGTGACTGTTATTTTAGAATAAATGATTGAAACAAAATATTGAAGCAAATTTTATTTTACAGCGGAAGGTCAAAATTAAAAAAAAAATCCTTATTTATTAGAAATCAAACTGATACGCATGTCTTTGTAATAATTATTATTTTAAACTTATTGTTATATTTATCAAATATTTTGCAGGATACAAAAGTGTACTTATTATTAATCATTTCTTGAAAACAATGAGCATTCACTGAATACAGGTAGATACATGTACAGAAAGAAAGAAAGGAGACTGATGTGATATTGTTTACGTTACCTTGACAGAACGAGGACTCGGCCCTTTTGGTCAGACTTTTCAGTCTTTACTGCCTTAACTACATCCAAGAGTACTCTTTTGTCCCCCTTATTCAATCTCTCACCCCAAGTCGGGCATTCCAGAAGAGTGATATCCATTTCATTGAAACCCTTATAATAACAAATGTACAATTGAGAATAAATAGAAGTGTTATTAGTTTCGAAATTCTTTTTAAAATTTAAATCTCTACTTTTAATAATTATTACTGTTTTTTCTGTAAAAGACTTTATGGGTTTGAATACAAATGCATTTTCACAAAAAAAAAAAAATACTGAGTGAAAAGCATTGTGAATTCATTTAGACGTGTGGAACATCCTTATTGCTGTTGTTGGGTCAAGACGGTTCATTTTGACAAGAGTTGAACTATCCTCTGATTAAATAGGTGAAATGTTAAATATAATGTTCTTTTGCAGTTTTAACAAAAGGCATTGTATTTTGGCTGCTAAGAATGCAAAGATCAAAAACTCAATAATTGCATTAAAAAAGTTACTTAGCATTTCAGCGTAATGTGTTGGTTTGAGGTTTTTTTTATGTCTCATTTTTATTTAAATTGATATAAAGGAAAATGAAACCGTTGGTTGTATGTTGAGTCTGGTCATTTTGACGTTATTGCTCCCTTTTGATGACATATTTTTGACGTAGAAAATTCCATCGAATTTGTGTTGATTTTCTGGTGGAAACCATTTAGATGTCTGTCAAAGAATTGGAAATACGATTACACACAGAGTATATTATTAGAAAGAGAAAAACATCACAACCAGACAGACAGGCAGGTAAATATATTGATGAAATATTTCGTCCATACAGATTCGATGTCCTTGAGTGGACACAAGAAGACGACAACACGTGCGTCAAAGTCCTTGATCAGTCTGAGAAAGTCCTCGGTGTTGTCTGAAAGAGGATACTGGGCGCTGATCAGGGAGTCCTTCTCCAGGTACGACTGAAGAAGATATACATATAATAATGAAGTGTAGAAGTTAGGTAGAGGTTACTGATAAGGGGGGTCCTTCTCCAGGTACGGCTGTATAGAACACACCAATATATTACAATGAAGTCTGAATGAGAGTATTGGCCTTAGCAGTTCACAATAATACAAAATGTAACTCATTGGTCGACTGAGCACTAGTCCCATTTGATTTTTTTCTTTTACAAAATATTCACCATATTAGGTGAATCACAAACCGTGTATTTTATTGAGCTTACCTTTGCCTTTGTATAAATGATAAATAAAACATGAAAGAATACAGGTTTTTTATTAATACTTGAAGTTTTAATCTAGGTACAACATTTGACGCCTTAATAGCTTTAAAATAATGTTTAAAGACATGTAAATTTTCTTCTGAGTGTTTATAGAATGTACATGGTCTGTGACTGCTGCAAACAAAAAGTACTCTTACGCATAAACAGAGGGTACAATTTGCTCAGTAAATGTATTTATGTGATTTATTTAACCTGAATAAGCACAGCATTGTAGTAGGTGTTATAGCCCTTCATATAGTACAGATGACACATGAACTCCTCAACTGCAATGAATAGATTGTAGTATTAAGTAGACTTTAATCTATTGTTATGTGAATTATTATTTTAATATGATAAACACGATGTAGTGTATCAGACAGAGTGCATCTTTAAGCATACAATTTTCAATGAAATAAATACAACGTTTACAAAAGTATAGATATAAATAGCATGTTACCAGGAAGTACGCTTGCTATGTAGTTAGCCGATATCTGAGCCCGACCAGATATGTAACCTTGCTGTGTATACTCCTTTCTCAGAGACAGTAACTCCTACAATTATTTGTTCATATCAAGAGTGAAATGGATATTCAAGAAGCAACGGATTGCATTTTATTCAAATCAATAACTTCAATTATAAAATATATGTGTCAGATATGAATAATTTATTCAATAATAAAGTTATATTTTTGGGAAGGATTATTTGTTGTCAATATAAATCATAATTTAGATTAACCTCAAGTTCAGAAGACAATGACTTTTTCTGTAAAACGTCTCCACAATTTGTATAACAAGTCTGTTCTTGGTATTCGCCTAAAAACTTCTCTGATTCCAAACATTTTTTCTGGCCGTAAAATGCGTCCTTCAGTGCAAGGTAAACCAGTTTGTACTGGTCCTTAAAGTATGTTTTGGTTCGATAAATATAAGTTGTTCGTTAAATTGTAAATTAAAAAATCAATATACTTATAAATTAACATTCTAATCAATAATGAAAAACAACAGCTTATAAATCAAATTAATTAATCAGAATGTTTTTTTGCAAGAAAAGATTTGCTGATTTGATCTAGAAAAAAATGACATTATTTATAAGATTGCGACTAACACTTTTTCATTCGCTGTACGAGATACATTTGTCATCTGAAAAACTGCTTTTAAAGTGATTCAATATCAGATAGGTCACTGGAGGAAATGATATAATTATTCATAAGACAAATGTGAGAGGAAGCTTTTAATGATAAATATTTTGGGTTTTCCCTTATGAAGGCAAGGGTCACTTCCTTGATTTCATATCAGATTTATTATGTTTGTTCTATCACCCAAATAATACCGCTTAAACAACATGCCTCTTACATAATGTGTATTTGTATTGTTAACAATAGGAAGTATTTTATACATTTTGAAAACAAATGATCAATATCTTCAATAAGGACATCTTTTATAAGGAAATTTTATATAAAAAAATCATCTTTTCTTCCGCTAAAAGAGCAAAATAAACACATTTAAACTGCGCTTAAAACTTTTTTTTCAATACAGCTATTCAGTAGAAGGCGAGAAGGAAGGAATTATACCCAACTTTTAAAAATCATATTGCTTCAGAGCGTAGCTATGTGTGTGTTAATAAATTTTAAAACCATAAATTTCTGGAAAATATGTACTTATTGTACCATATATTGAAATTGAATTATTTCTTAAAAACTGAATTCTTTCATACACGTTTTTCTATTACTGTGCAAAAGGTTGAAAACCACTTAAAATAAATAATAATTTCAATTTTCAAAATAAACAAGACCATGATGAATTTATAAGAATATTTTGATTAAGGATAAAACAAAGATTTGTTGATTAGTTATTTTTCGAGTATAATTTGTCATGATTCCTACAAATACACGTTGACTATTACAAAAACAAAAAAGGAAACAGATTTTTTACATTTTTCATTTCTTTATCAGATTTATAAAAAAATGAAAATATTTTTTTGACTTTTTGAATTAGTTGTAGCTATGAAAGATCCTACATCTCCCTGTATCATGTTCATCCGGTCCTTCCTCATTGTCCTGACGTACATCGGGACATTGATTTTACCAGTTGTCTTCCCTTCCCGGAAGAGGGCGTCTAACGCAATGTACGTCCCAGTTCTGCCTACTCCCGCACTACAAATTCAAATTACATAATTCAAATGCGTTTGTTTTAAGATCAATGCGTTTTTGTAATCATGATGAATATCATTACTTCATCTGTATGTTTTTCATTCCAATGTCATGTTATATTTGAAACATTGCAACTTTAATTTTTTTTTCTTGGGGGGGGGGGGACTTTTTTTTTTGTGGGTTTTTTTTTTTGGGGGGGGGTGTATTTTTTTTTTTTTTGCCATACTTTTTATTTTATTTTTCATTGTAATGTATTTATTTAAAAGTTTTTTGCTATATTGCCCTTTTTAAACAAGAAAATATTTAATCTCCCTGATTTTCTACACTTTTACCTGCAATGCACCACTGTGTACTTTCCAGCTGAGTTAGCGGTGGCTCTCATTACGTGACGATGGAACACGACCAGACTAAGAGGATCAGCCACTCCGTGGTCAGACCACGTGGTGTAGTGGAACATTGTAACGTGACGGTCTGTTCTGGTCTACAACAGATGCGGATAACATTTTGAAATAAAAATATCAAAAATGCCATGTATGAAAGGATTCTTTGTAAAATCAAAAACATGCGTATTTCATCAAGGTGGATAGATCATTGGCAATAACAGTCTGGCAAAAACCTACTTATCACAAACAACCTTTTTTTCTATCACATGAAGCCATGAGGAAAAAAGTACGTAATTATTTATTTTTTTGGGACTTCCTTCGTTTCATTTTAAACACAAACGTAGCAAATGTACGGCTACAGTACTGTTCAATTAAAGCAAAGTTCGTAGCAGTAATAGATTAATTTCACTCTATTCGTAATTGCTCACTTTCGTATAACAAATTTATGATATAAATAAACCTTAAGCTTATTGTTAATTGTAAACTTATAATACCATATAATTTTTCCTGCGTTCATAGGAGCGTAAAATACAAAACTGTTTCTGTAAAAAATACACATAATATTATTTAATTTTAAATCTGATGCAAAAATACCAAAAGGGGTTTTTATTCAGATTTTAAAGTCAACAGCCGTGGTCTAATTTACAATTTGAGACATTAATACTCAGGAACATGATCAAAGGATCACACAGCTCACCTGAGTATCATCGGCCATACGTCTTTTCAAAGCAGCTAACTCTATATTTGTGAATGTTATTTTAGTAACTATTGTAACAACAACAAAAAATCGGAATAAAATAACATATGATGATATTGAAAATTGTAGCAATTTAGAGTTCTAAATCAGAATATTTAAAAAAAAAAATAAGATTTCTATCCACACAAATCAAACACAGAGTAAACCCCAAGTAAACCCACAAACTAAACCCGATTTAGTTCGGGTTTACTCTAAAGTTAGGTTTGGTTTGATTTGTATTGTAGGTGTCGTTTTCTTCTTTTGTCTATCTTATACTTTAATTTTCTGTTGGGGCCCCTTCGTAAACCCCATGGGGTCAATAGTTAAATATTCCACATTATCTCAACTATTTATAGGGGACTTCGTCCTTCATTTGAAGAAACTTGGAAAGTCCTTCACACAAGGAATTATCTATTACCGTTAGTTCAATTGCATTGCAGCACCAATAATCTTAAAAAGTGACAATAAAGCAAAATGGATCACCAAGTGTTCAATGATTCATTATTTCGTGAACTTAAAACAAACGGTTTAGCTATCAACTATGAATTTTCCATTTGTTTCAACTATAGACATCAATGGATGAAATTGATATCTTTCAAGAATAACATTAATTTTAGCTCGTGCTATAAAAAATATCATATATTTGTGCGATCAGACAGAAGTTTTTACGTAATAACTAACAGAGAATTACAATTTGCACTTGATAAACCACTAAAAACAAAAGTGCATTACACAAGTATTTCTATGAAAGAAAAAATCTAGTTTTTCTTCGATGTTTCCGTTTCCGCATCTATTTACATGATAATATAAATTAGCAAATATTGTTTTTCTTCTTTATTTGAATGTGTTAAACTTTTGTTAAAGTGTGTTCGAATATGCATCAACAATTATGGATTTCCATTTGCGACAAAAAACATATTTTTTTAGCATTAGAAAATGTGTTTTGTAAATGCAAACAAAATTCACCATACAACAAAATTTTAAAAAAATTTAGACCTTAAACTCGCGTTGCTGTTAGATATGACTTCTGTCCATGATTGGCTTTAGTAATAAATTCATTAAAATGACTTGTAGATCCAAGGAGCCGGGTGCAAATGACTTTTTTTCGACACATACTTTGTAGAACAAAGTGATATATGCACAACGTCACTATTATAAACATTTCCTTACTTAAATTAATGAAATTCATACCAATAGTAGTATAATGAAATTAGAACAATAATAGTAAAATAATAGTAGTAAAATTGCAAAAATAATGACAACAAAACGATAAAGTGCATATAATGTTTAGTTAAACAAATATCTAGCAATAAAAAGAAAGATTCAGTTAAATACATTAACATTTTACGAGAATATTGTTTTAAAAAAAAATTAAAGAAAAACATTTATTGATCATTTTACATACTACTAAATGTTGTGCCAAATTATTTATAAAAAATGGTGTTTGTTTCTTTTTTTAGTCAAAATTGTTACATTAACAGTAGGATATATATTTTAAATATACATACTATGATCAAAAGAATTGAATTCAATGTCTTGCAAAAACAGAATGTACATAAATAACAAAAAATAAATGTCTGTTGTTCCTATACACATATACACATTTTGAGAAAAAAAACCCATAAATCTCGAAACAAGTATTTATTAAATTTGAGTCATGCTTTCCCAATTCGGTAAAGTAAGATTTATGACATTTTTTTTAAGCTGGACAATCAGTACATCAAAATATTTCGTTTTCCAGCACGTTTTTCTACAAAGTCTCCTTTGATTGGTGCTTTAGAATATAAAGGGGCGTTTTAGTGTGCATATATTTTTTTTTTTCAATTAAGATACTATTTCAAATTTTGATATCACCGACTTCATTTAAGGGTGTGTGCTAAGAGTTTTTAACATATGTCATCACATCTACAAATTCGCAAAATGTATGCATGTATAGCAGACATATCAGTGTAAATATGACAGTGAACGCTACTGGTCGAAATAGGTAATCGTTAGGTAAGATATTCACGTTTATCATCGCGTGCAGTGAGGATTCGAAACACGGGATTGGCTCGACTTGAAGACAAAGTAAGTATAGTATTCTATATAGTATTTACATTTCATTCAAGAAAAGATCGAATATAAGTACCACTTATTTCAATAACTCATTTTGACGATGTATCAACAAATCTAAACCATTGTAATATTTCGTCAAAATCATATTTTTAAAACACAGTATATTTTTGATATACTTTATTTTTTTTTACTATACAGAACAGAGATGGAACTCTCCTTCAACCAGGGGCACTAAATAGCTATAAAATAAAAAAAAAATCAAAACAAAAGATGTACGGTAAATTCTGTTTGAATAACAATTTAATGATATTCCTCTTTTAGCTAGTCTTTTAAAAAACAAAACTACAGGTTTCATTTCATTATTCATCATCCTAAACTTTTGCTAACACACCTATAATCTTGCTATGTTTCTTAACAGAATTTTCATTTGCAAACGTTTAGCATTGATTTGCCCCATCATATATCACAGATTCTTGCATCTGCAAACATATGAATAATGCGGTTGTTCTTTATTCGTGTCGATTTATTACTTAATTTGACGTAAAATCTTAGTAGTTCTAGTTTTAATCAAAATCAATGCATTGGACGTATTATTTTGATATCAGTCATTGAGTATTGATATTAGAATTATATTGACTGATAAATATTAAAGACACCCAAGCAGCTCTAAAAATGTCCACCTTTGTAATTATCATTGTTATTATTATAACAATTCCCACAATACTAGCATATCTTATGTTGCTCATACAATATTTCATTGTTGGTGTTTTTACCGATTTGTTGTGTATCTTGAATCGTCTGATGATGTACTCAGCATAGGTTTTCTCTTCGAGATGTCTGACAGTCAAGGTCCCTCCCTGTAGTTTATCATTAATATCTGGCCAGTACTGGGCACACTTATTCTAATATAATGAAAAATATTTACTAAATGCTTATATGTGAATGAAAAAAATGACATCACCATGTTCATCTCATTAAAGTTAATGAAAAGTTTAACTTAAAATCTAAAATTTTTAAAGAATTTTTATATTAAAGTGGCCCTTAAACAAAAAAACCGAGCAACCATGCTGTGATTCCTTTGATATTCACATATTTTCCACTTCTAAAATAACTAGCCGATCAGTTTGACATTAAGTGTATTTAACAGTAACAAATATTGATTACTTTTAAACTATCAACTAATTTTATGTTTGGAGGATATTAATCTACATGTCAAAATGCAGTTTTGTAGTCGATGTATTCATTTTAACAGGAACAATATGATTAAAAAAGACTTAAGACATCTTTGAAAATGTAAACGTAAATGTGTTTACCTTTGTCCCTTCCGTTAGGTTGGTCAAACAGACAATGTTACAGACTTCCTCCTGCCAAACCATGGTCCAAAAATCTGCTATTGTTTTTGGCTTTGGACCTTTTAAAGATCAGTAAGATAAATTGATTATAGATATAGTATTACCATAAACATTGCAAATATAAGAATACCATTTTAATAATGATAATTATGATAAGTAGTAAACCTTCATGCGATGAAATATTAAATTAAATATGTAAAAAATTATTTCTAAAAAGTCGTAACCCTGGGTGGCAATATATGTCCGCCTTTCTCTTGTATTCTATTAAATGCAAAAAAAAGACATTTATTTTAAGGACATATTGGATTATTAAGCTCTTACTGAAACATACAGTTGTACACATTATTTTTTTCAATTTTCAGTTTCAAATTGAAACCTAATAAAGAGTAATTCTATATTTGTTTGACTTGTTTTCTTTTGTTTGAAAATTTTAAAAATTAACAATACGTTTTCAATGTACACACTTGCTACAATATCATATATGATATTTTATAACTTTTTTTTTTACATGTAGATCACAATTAAAAGATACTTGCCTCAATGTAGTTAGCATTAATGTACCCCCTTCATCTTTGGCGGTGGTCTTTAGAAAAATGCGCGAATGATCATCTAAAACGGAAAAATAGGAACATTATATTGTAGGTTTTGATGCATAGTGTTATCTACTTATAATTATAATTGATTGCAAGACATAACTCAGATGATGATCATCGCAAAAAGCCCCGCTCAAAAATAAAAAAAAATAGGAGAAAACATTTTCTGATATTTCTGTCTTGACATTGAATAATGAATTAGAAATGTTCTAGTTGGCATATTACCTTAAAGGACTTGAAAGCTCGATCCTTGGTAATGTTCACATGTGTTTTAAATTGATATAATATATTATATGTGTCCTTCTTCTGTTGATAATATTTTATGAACACATCTAATAAGTTCACCTTGCTTGCTGCGATTCAATTTGCCAGAGAAATGGTAAATTTGTACTTTACATTACTTGTAAACAAATATAAGAGTAGAGCTTATACAGAGCTATACGTAACCCGCAGAGCGAGGCCCTAATTGATCTGCCAATTAACAACAATTAACGTTTGTAATACGTACAGGGGAATATGGTGGTGTATCTATTTTTAACTTTGTTTTCTGGTTTCTTTCCCTCTGTGCACGGGTGAAGCTCACCTCGAGGTATGTCCTTTAATAAACATGGTATATTTTTACAACATTAGAGTAATAAATTATTGTATTTGTTGAACAGTTTACAAAAATGTCAGGAAAATGCAAACATATCAAAAATATAGTCTCACATAGTATTCACTCTTAAATCCAGCGTTTTCATTTAGAGACATGTTTGCAATCTGTGCTTTCATATTTCTGACAGGAATATTTTTATTGGTTGGAGGTCCCCTTTTTGTTTTTTCAGGCAACGCGTATGTTGCTTCTGCGACGTCGTTAACACGTACAATCTACTATAAATGAAATCTTTAATTATATTCTGTCTGAATTATGAATCAATAAATAAGTTGATGAAAAATAACATATATATTTTTCAAATAAGAACAAAAATAAAAATAAAAGGACTAAAGGAGGTTTGAAAACTAATTGAATGCAACAATTTACTTGGTAATTTTGACTTTTCTGTCTGAAGTTCATTTGTACGAAGGGTTTTTGGTTCCAAAATAAATGACTGACGTTTTGCCATCGTCGTTGATTTGCTTTTTAGCCTACATTAATTCAAAACAACAGATTAAAGTAAAAAACTATTAAAATTAAAGTTCATTTTTACGATTACATTCAAAATAAATTTAAAGGGACTTGGACACGATTGGAGATCAACATTTTTATTTTTATTTTTTATGTAAAAAATGGTTTATTGGAGCATTTTAAATGATTGACCAAAAAATAAATAATAAAGTCAAGTTACAAGCGAGATACAGAGGTAAGAATTGATAATTATGTAAACAAAGCTCGAGTCTTATAGTTGTTTACAAAAGATGTAATGTAGAAAATTACCATTTCTTAGACAACATGACAAGTAAAAAACAATTTAAACTAATTCAAAATTTTCTTATATACTATTATCAACAAAAGAACATTACATTTGATTGAAATTTACACCAATACAACGAATATGTAAAAAATAACAATATTCGAGCTTTGTTCACTAAACAAAGAATCATGAACTCTGAATCTTGCTTATAACTTGATATTTTTGTTTCAAATGTTGACATAGCATTATAAACTTCTATATTTGTCAGTATAAATATTGAAAATGGAAAAACAAAATTCAAAAATTTTAGGTCAAATCGTGTCCAAGTCCCTTTAATAAAAATAAAATGGTAAATACCTTTGATACACATTATTGTTAAAAACAAATGAACTTAAACATTTTACGAAGATGCATACCGTGTTACGAACAAAACCAATACAATGGCGATTACTACAATCACGCATGCGCCAAGTGTTCCTCCCACGATGACAGTAAAATTGTTCGATGAAGAAGCTGTTTTGGAATATTTTTCAACATCTGCAGACACTGATTTGAATGGGAACAATAATGTTTAACTTTGTAAGAAGTTATTGGTATTGTTAAATAGAGATAATATTATGAAAACCTTTTTACATCTAAAAACATGTTTGAAAATAAAACGAAGTCATTTAGACACATGTATACCTTCATCACATTTCTTCCCATATTTACAGCCATACATACAAGTGCCGTTATTCCTATCACACGTCTGGTTGATGCAGAATTCATTGCATGGATGTTGACAATTTTCACCATATGTCAACATGCATTCTGAATTTTGTTTCAAATATATCATTACTATCAACAGATTATCGTTTCTGTAAGAAAACACATATCTAAATATACCCGTTCCGTTTGTTTTTCTTCTTTCTTTTTTAAAGGGGCATGGTCACGATTCTTTCTAACTTCTGATGCATTGGATATTTTAAGTTAAATAATTATGAGCTGACTCAACCAATGTATAAGACCATTTCTATTCTTTAGCAGGCATGTCATGTAATTAACATATTTTTTCTTTTTATGATATTAATATAAATTTAGGAAAATGAAAATCCCTCAGCAGTATGGTACACATGTAGCTCATGAGCTTTATCAAATATTATACCAACTGATTAAATTTGTGGTTAATTCTAAAGTTGCTATTTAATGCACACGTGCATTTACACTTGTGGTAAAGTTGTAGAGAGAAAACGAGTTTTGTATTTTTTTTTAATAAAAGTCAAAAATACAAAAAATGTTGCATAAAATCTGTCCAAACAATACGTTTGTTATTTTGTTGTTAAAGAGACAGTCACAATTGGTGCAATTTTTTTCTTCTTTCGTTTTTAAGGGGGCATGTTCACGATTTTGGTCAAATTATATTTTTCTGTTTTTGTTATTTACAATGCTTGAGGAATGCATTTCTAATGATCAAATGAAATTTAAGAGTCAGTCGTAGAGTTATAAGCACGATACAGGGTTCACAGTTCTTTGTCATGTAAATAAGGCTCCTGCTCTGCTTTTGTTTACATAGGTTCAATATAATAGTAAAAGATCTTTTTCAGGCTGATCTGTCTATCTACTTATTAGTTTTAAGCATAAATAAACAGTTGTTATTGTCTAACACATTCATTTTAGGTCTAGAACTAGAATTTTCACTTCCCCATTGAAAATGTACCAGTAGATAAAAGCTTTGTTTACATAGCATTGTTAGCTCTGTAACTCGCTTTATAACTCAACGGATGACACTCTAATCGTGTTGCTTATTTAAAATGCCTTACTGAAGCATTGTAAACATTAAAATCGGAAAAATAATTTTTGAATAAAATCGTGACCATGTCCCTTTTTTGATATACTGCTTTAGTTAGGCCTTTTTAACAGTCAAGAAACATGTCATTGGCAGACATCGAGTTATATGCAGGGTACGAGCTCATAATTCTTTGTTATGTAAACATAGCTCATGTCATGTTTTTGTTGTTGGAAAGAAAATATCAGGTTTAGATCTAAAATAAATATGACGAAATGCTAGAGACTTTTTATGTTCGAAACGAGTGAGCAGGTAGAATTATACAGTTGTTGACTGGGGTCGAGGGCAACAGTTGATCTGTCGGACCGGCTCGCAAACTGTTGCCCAAGGCCGAAGGCTTGTTATACCCTTCTAATCAATAACACGTTTTCGCGGAATGTGACGTCAACGGTCAACAGTTTCTTTTAACAGTCGATTTTAACAGTTCCAATTTAACAGTTCTAATCCAACAGTCAAAATGCTGGACTTTTTTCGTAAAGAGTTATATAGTAACTGTTTTACAGGGGTATAACAATGAACCAAAGTGAACAATTTCAAAACTAGGGAACCATGCATGCCTTCAATTTAAACAGTCGCTTAACTCAAGGGTTATCAACACCAATATGTTATAGTACAAAGTGTTTTACCTTTGATTTATATCTTTCAAGTTTTGAATTTTTTTTATATTTTTCGCTTTTGCTAAAACGGTTAAATTTCTATTTGATTTCTATCGGTCAGAAATTTTGCGAGATTTCTAACATATATTGCTATAACCAGTTTTGAAAAACCGTTGCAAATTCAAAATGCACAAATGACAACGCTGAATAATTGTCGTAAAAGTTATGTTCAATGTTGCACTAATTTACTTCTCTTACAAACATTTGTAACAGTTAAATGATTGAGTAACATATCAATAAAATTAATAATATTATCACAAGAATTGCTCGGATATCTATTAACAATCATTGGGCGAAAAAACATCTTAAAGTAAGTCCTTAACGGTGGCTCAAAGGTGGCGTGAAGGTGGCTGAAAGGATATCCGATCTTGAAGCCACTCTTAAGTCACCTTTTAGCTAGAGCTTATAGGTCCTCAATGTCCAAACGTCTTTAGTCTACCTTTAAGCCATCGCTAAGCCACCTTTAAGCATTTGTAAGTGACATTTACGCACCCTTGTTTTTACACATTTTTAAGTTCCCCTTAAGTTTGCTCAAGCTGTACAGATTCATCTTAAATACATTTATCAAATAAAAAAATCTGTTTGTAGGGATGGGAGGGGATGATCTGTGTGAAGATATAGTTTGCAAGGGGGGGGGGGGGTGTTGTTCCAGGCGGTTTTAATTTCAACACACACCATGCAGAAACAGGTTTTGCTTGTGTTAACATATAGTGGCTTAATTGAACACACATTTCTATTATCTACACCGTTTCGATAAACACAGATTTCCGTTATAAAATTTAAATTTGTATTTAGTTTTAAAACTATTGTAGGGGCGAGCGTAGTCTATGTCTTTAAATCTGTGCAGAAAATTATATTTATACTTAGTCGAAAACCATCAAATATATGACTGCTGACACATGAAGCTAAATTTATAATTTTCATCTAATCGAATTCAAAATTCAATAATAAAAATCTACAGCAATTCATTTTATTTAGAATTTGTTTTCGTAAAAGAACACGCATTCACACAAACTAAGTACGACAATGTTTTTTTTTTCCTTTTTTAAAGTTTATCCGGTTATTAAACAAAATGAAAAATGAACGAACGACACATAATTTTATTTGAAAATCAGTTTAAGATATGTATTTTTTTTTCAATTTAATTTACTTTTAGGTCTGATTCTAGATCTGCTTGATACATGTTAAAAATGAAAAGACTCACAACGGCCTTTGTGATAACATAATGATAATACAAATACGGGAACTTTTTATTGGAATTTTGCTATATATTCTGTTCGTATATATAAATGATTTCTTATGAGAGAAAGTATAAAGTATAAAAAATATACATTTCAACTAAGTACTTACTTTGTTTTCGTGATGACAACAATTATTTTACTACATGCAAAAAAGTTAATTATATTTGTTAGGATAGTGGAGATAGAATATGTTTTATCGTAAAAATGAATAATGTCCTATGGACCCAGTTTTACAAAGAAAAGAGTGTTGAATTCTTCCATTCTGTGGATTAAAAGTTTTAGTTGAAAGGTATTTGCAGTCTCAAAAAGGTCTGTTGTGATGAATTTGACTGATATTTTCAAGGCAACCTCATTAACTTTCTCCAACATCGTTCCGGAGCGATTCTGCAATTTTCTGCTACAGTATGGGTACGGATATATGGGAGGTATTTTAAATGAGTTGAAGGCCTGTCCTGAGACACGGTAACTGTGGAGACATTTTAACTGAGGTGAGGTACTTTCCCGATACACAGTTAGATTATTCAAACTAAGGAAAGTGTAGTGAATTTTGTAGCATTATAGGGTTATAGCTTTGTTATGTTAATGTCAATAATAAGGTGTGTCGATGTACCTATTTCGTAAATGTCCGATATGCAATGTCAACCCGTGCCCGCATGGGTTAAAGTATAATATCTAATTATATTTGTTGTCCAACTTGAGAAACCCCCTGGAACTAACACAGAATATACAGTATATACACAAAAGCGGTGTCGTGTGCCCGGGTACACATCAGGGTTTCTACAGGTGCTGAAATATTAGTATTTACGTGTATACTATAAGTCTTGTGAATGACAGTGTTTTTTACATTGTAATTCATTCTCAAAATATTATTTCCTTACCCTGGGTTTCAAAATTATAAAGTCTACAAATTAAAGATATATGCATATAAGAGTAAAATCTAGAGGCTAAATATTTACAATACCGGTATTCATAAATGGGGATCTATACTACTATGTCAAAATAATAGACTCGAATTTTGGGGTTTAAATACCGAGAAATCGGAAGAGTACTGTCCTTTGGTTTATTTTTTTTAAACGTTATTCGTACTTGAAGATTTCTTATTTATTTTTATTTTTTCTAAATCAATCTTTGCTAATTAATAATCAACGAAAATCCTTTTTTAAAAATCCGGAAATCATCTGGAATTTTTGGATTTTACAATCTTGCGCATGCGCGTTACTTTCACGCTAAATCACGAAAGGACTTTTAGTTTATGTTTCCACAATATCACATTTGCATAGATAAACTCAGAAACGATAAAACAGATACGCGTAAACTTTCATTGGAAAATTTGTCATATATTCTGTTCATCAAAGGAAATACGGGAGATAACTCTAACTGTGCATTTAATATGAAAATTCCCGGAAGTTCCGAATATCAAATAGTATGTAAGATCGAATCGAGTAAAAACCTCGGTGAAAAAGTGTTGAATTCTTCATTTATATGAATTAAATTTTTAGATGAAAGGTATTTACAGCTTCAAAATGGTTTGTTATGAATAATTTGACTGTTATTTTCAATGCAGTTGCATTAATTTTCTCCAAAATCGTTTCGGAGAGATTCTGCAATTGTGTGCATCATTACGGGATACCGTTATTGGATGCATTTTAACTGTCGTGAAGGCCTGTCCCGAGACACAGTTAGATTATTACAACTAAGCAGAATGTAGGTGCTGTCCTATAAAAAATGACTACAATACGTGGACCATTTGCATGCGTTTCCAACGAAAACGTGAAAGCCTTAAGATTATCAGAGACTCCACCCACTCTAGCCCCCTTCTTTTCACGTCTAAATTTGCACGTTGTATTACGTATATGTATAGCCCTGACATTTTATCTCAGAATTTAAAGGGTTCATACTTCTAAAATAATTATGATATATCTACTAATGATGTTTGCATGTAAAGTATCAGGCATTCGGCAAATTCTACTACTGTAAACCAACTTCTATTCGCTTGCGAACATTTTTCGCGAGGTTCTCGAGGGCCTCGTAGTCGCGAATATTTCTCGCAGCGAAGCATTCGTTGTCGTATGGTTGTTATAGTAAGACTGGTATGGAGAAGGCATGCAGTGACAGATTTGTGTTAAATAATTTGATATTTTGATGCATTTTTCTTGAGATTTAAACTTTTATATAGTGACATAATTATTCAATCATACTTAAATGCTTAACACAATTTTAATCGGGAAGTACTCTAGCCATGCCTCTTATAAAAGTAAAGTTAATTTACATGTGTATTCGGAAAACAACAAAACATTGCAAATATGCTATTTGATGCATGGCGTAGTTTCGGAATAATATTAACTTATTTAATAATATTGACAGTTCATATCATATGCCGATCATTTCTTTGAAAGCAATACTTTGTTTCTGTACCGTTTTAGCGAAATATTTACAATCACAGTGCCTTTGAACTTATGTGTGAATATGGCATGTAATCCCGATCCCGATTCAGATAAACGTGGGCTTGCCTGGTTCCCTGAGCTACCTATTACGCACAGGAGCCAGGCTAGCTCATGCGCAGGCTGAATTTTCCCCATAGCATCCGGTTTAACCTCGCTTATATATTTTCTGCCTGGACCTTAGGGTCCACGCAACAATATGGTGTGTCGATGTATCTATTTCGTAAATGTCCGATATTAAATGCAATGTCAACCCGTGGTCGCACGGGTCAAAGTCTAGTAATTATTGAAATATATTTGTAAACTTTAGGGTAAACATGTCACATACCCGGCCGGGTACATCATATGTACATGTGTATGTATACATCATTTGCAATTGCCACATGCAGTAAACATGTCACTGGTAATTGGTGATATTGTTTCTTATCAAAATGATATTTTGAAAATCATGGATACAATTAAATATATATCATTTATTATTCTAGATCTGTTGTTAATATTTAATTATCAATATTATTAAAATTATACATGCTGGAACGACGCTGTGTTCACTGGGAAATTGTGTAGAGTATTACCCAAATAGTTTTAATGCATTTAAAGAAAATAGTTTCATCTTCTTCCTTGAATTTAATAGTTATGGATTAAGTAAACCTTATATATATCTACCCTAACAGTTTCAAATTAGGTATACTTTTTCACTGAAGACCAAGTACCATATTTTATATTAAATATAGGCATGCATATAATTCACAAATTAGATATAATTGATGGTTACAAACGTAATGGTAGTCAAATGTTTTCAATTAAAAATGCATATACACTAGATACGATCACGTTGCGAGCAACGAGGAGGTCTTCCTTTCGAATTTTAGAAGGAAATATGACATCAAAGACTTTGATTTTTGACAACAAAACATGATATGAAAAAAAAGAGTGTGGTCCTAATGCTTTTTTGTATCTTTTTGTCTCTTACATTGCTTTTTTAAATACTTGCATTTCCCCCAATTAAGATAGAAAGATTAAACTTGTTTACCTCTGGTCCTTAAAACCCTAACTGGGTAATGCAAGGGAAAATCATTATATTGTTAGGATTTACAAACGTATCATACCTAATTTACCTTTATAACCTTTCACAACATGGCTCGCAGTAAAGGGCTTTAGATAAATCATTTTTGAGCCCTTTGATTCCTAATTTAAGGGACCAGCCCCTTTTTCTTAATGTCAAATGTAAAATAAAAGGTCATTTAATTCTGAATACATTTTGTCATTTAGTGTTTAAAAATCCGTTACCATTCAGACGAAGTTTTTAGGGGCAGATCCCTGGTCTCCTTTTTGAAGGTTGCATCATTTTGAACAACTTTTCTTCTGTACTGCATTTCAAAATATTTTTCCTTCTTGAGATATGGTGCACTAAATTATGGACTTGTGACCCCTAAAAACCCCTAATTACGTAACACATGATAAAATTATTACATTGCGTGGATACATAACTGTGAGCTAAACATATTTGTTTCTATAACATTTCACAAAATATCTCTCAGTAAAGAGCTACAGATAAAATTTTTAGAGCCTTTTGATCACCTAATTTAAGGAGCCAGCACCTTTTTTAATGTCAAATGTCAAATGAAAGGTCATTTAATTCATGTTCAAATATGAACATATTCAAATATGTTCATTGAATAAACAGATTTTGGACTTTTGACCCCTAAAAACCCCTAAATACGTAACACATGAAAAAATCATTACATTGCTAGGATACATAACTTTGAGATAAACATATTTGCTTTTAGAAAATTTTACAAAATATCTCTCAGTAAAGGGCTTCAGATAAAAAAAAATTAAAGCCTTTTGATCACCGAATTTAAGGGACCATTCCTTTTTTCTTGATATCAAACGAGAGGACATTTAATTCTAAACACATTTTGTCAACAAAAATGTTTAGAAATTCGTTACCGTCATTGAGATATATCAGAAAGAACGTTTTAGGGCCGATCCCTTATCTCCTTTTAGAGGCGTTTAATACAATTTTGAAGGTTGTACATTGTTAAGAACATCATTCTAAACAATTTTTCTTCTTTACTGCATTTCAAGATTTTTTTTTTTAGATAGGAGTGATCAAAATTTTGGACTTTTGGCCCCTAAAAACCCTTAATTACGTACCACATGACACAATCATATATTGCTTGGATACATAACTGTAAGATAAATACATTTGCCTCTATAACCTTACAAAAAATATCTCTCAGTAAAGGGCTACAAATAAAACAAGAGGCCCATGGGCCACATCGCTCACCTGAGGAACAAGAGGTATGATAAAATCAGCTCAATGGAGTCATAATACAAACTATCTGGACAATGTACAATAATTCATGTAAATCCTGTATAAATAAAATCCATTTTCCCCTGGATATTCTTATGTTTATAATCATTAGTCCCTTTTCTAACAGGATGATTTTATAGTCATATCATATGTTGAGTATTGCAGATCTAAAAAAGATCCCTAACAATAGTTTATATATGGGATATAAACGTACATCAAACTCTGAACCTTCTCGTGAGGCCAAAGAATTGTCCTGGGGCCAAAGTCTTAACAATTATAAAGAATCATCTGGCTGATTAGTTTTTGAGAAGATTTTTAAAGATTTACCCTATATATTCCTTTGTTAAACTTTGACCCCCCCCCCCCATTGTGGCCCCACCCTACCCCTGGGGATCATTATTTTCACAACTTTGAATCTACACTACCTGAGGATGCTTTCACACAAGTTTCAGCTTTCCTGGCTGATTAGTTTCTGAGAAGAAGATTTTTAAAGAATAACTCTGTTTATTCCTATGTAAAACATCGACCTCCCATTGTGGCCTAAACCTACCCCCAGGGGTCATGATTTTCACAAATTTGAATCTACACTACCTGAGGATGCTTCCACACAAGTTCCAGCTTTGCCGGCGAATTAGTTTCTGAGAAGAAGATTTTTAAAGATTTACTGTATATATTCCTATGTTAAACTTCGATCCCCCATTGTGGCCCCACCCTACCCCCGGGGGTCATGATTTTCACAACTTTAAAATTTACACTACCTGAGGATGCATCCACACAAGTGTCAGCTTTCCTGTCTGATTATTTTCTGAGAAGAAGATTTTTAAAGATTTACTGTATATATTCCTATGTAAAACGTTGATCCCCTATTGTGGCCCCTCCCTACCCTCGGGGGTCATGATTTTCACAAATTTGAATCTTCACTACCTAAGGATGCATCCAAACAAGTGTCAGCTTTCCTGGCCGATTAGTTTCTGAGAAGAAGATTTTTAAAGATTTACTTTTTATAGTCATATGTTAAACTTTGACCCTCCATTGTGGCCCCACCCTACCCCCAGGGGTCATGATTTTCACATCTTTGAATCTACACTACCTGAAGATGCTTCCACACAAGTTTCAGCTTTCCTGGCCGATTAGTTTCTGAGAAGAAGATTTCTTAAGAGTTACTCTATATATTCATGTTAAACTTCGACCCCCCATTGTGGTCCCATCCTCAGGTGAGCTAAAAAGGTTAAGTTTACAATTCAATAAGTGGGTTTCTGGAAGAACAGATTTTGAAAATTTTCGTAATAAATATTGACAATTTTTTATACTTTTTTAATCTTTAGCTTTTAAGATATGTGTACAAACATAGAATTGTGAGCAATTCTCTGTATCTTGCTTATAATTCGAAGCTTAACACTCAAATATGGTTAGTAAATAGAAATTGTAAACAACATGCACTACATGTATAACAAATAAAGAAAACAATTTATTTTTTCGAAATGAATCATATATATATACATGGATATACCTACATATTTCCGTAAGCGATATTAAACTCTATTTAAACTGAATAAACTAGAGAAAATGCCGAGCATCTCAACAAAACCTATTGCATTAATCTACCATTACGCAAAAGATAATGCCGAATTACCGATAGAATGAATTGTATTTCAGTACCCCTACATCAGACTTTGCTTAATATGCGCAGGTAAACAGTTAACGTAACTGTTTGATTTACCGAAGTCTCTGATTGATTTGATACGAAAAATCACGAAATACAGACGATAGTTTCCAGGTTACAAAGCATAAATAATGAAAACGAAACGAAAATCAGAACAAGCTAACACCAACGTCATGTGTGAAAACTGTCAACGCATTGAAATATTTAGCCTCAATTTACTTCACAAAATCGGCACCAATATATTTTTCATGTTTCAAAACTTCCCTTCATACGCGAACTGTTGCACAACAAGCAAATTCATCATAGTCAGATCGACCCTTTTTCGTATAATGTCATGGCTGCTTTAAACAAAGAACCTCGTTTTAGAAGTATGGAATACGAGTCTTGGTAAAATGGGTATGCAAACCCGGGCCGTGGCAAAATAAATGCCAGGGCAGATCGGCAATTGTCAATTCCAAATACGCATTATTTTGCAGCAATATCTACAGCGAATACAAATATACTAGTCCATCAAATATCCTGAAATTTTAATGAGATTGGCAGATTAATAACTGCCAATCTTTTGTTTTGCCCAGGCCAAGTCTTGCCTACCCATTTTACCGGATGCCGAGCCCGATTGAAATACGCCTTTCCTTTATTATTATTTTCGTAATAACTTCGATTTGAAACAAAATTACCACTTAATTTTTGCAATTTATATTTTCCTTCCCATAAGGATAATTTATGCTAAACTACGTTGAATTTGCCTCGGTAGTTCTTGAGAAGAAGATTTTTAAAAATGCACCCCCCTTTTTCTACAGTTTCAAGGTTTTCTCCGCTTTGAATACAGATCGGACTTTAATTTTTGCAATTTATATTCGCCCTCCCATAAGGATGTTTTGTGCCAAATTTGGTTGAAATTGGATAAGCAGTTTTAGAGAAGAAGTTCAAAATGTAAAAAGTTTACAGACGGACAGACGGACAGACGGACAGACGGACGGACGGACAGACGGACAGACGGACAGACGGACAGACGGACGACGGACAAAATGTGATCAGAATAGCTCACTTGAGCTTTCAGCTCAGGTGAGCTAAAAAATACAGCCCTTTGATCCCCTAATTTGAGGGGCCAGTCCCTTTTTCTTGATCTCAAATGAAAGTACATTTAATTCTAAACACATTTTGTTCAACAAGTGTTTAGAAGTTCGTTACCGTTCTGGAGATATTTGAGAAAGAAGGTTTTAGGGGCCGATCCCTTATCCCCTTATAGGGGCCGTTTAACAAAATGTTGAAGGTTGCACATTGTTAAGAACATCATTTTAAACAACTTTTCTTCTTTACGGCATTTCAAAATATTTTTCCTCTCTGAGAAATGGTTGATCAAAATTTTGGACTTTTGGCACCTAAAAACCCTTAATTAAGTAACACTTGCTTAAATCATTACATTGCCTGGATACGTCACTGAGAGATAAACAATTTTGCCTTTATAACCTATCACAAAATATCTCTGAGTAAAGAGGTACAGATAAAAGACTTTAGAACCTTTTGGTCCCATTTTTTGAGGGGTCAGCCCCCTTTTTTATATCAAAGAAAAGGTCCTGTAAATAAAAACTTTTTAACATTACATGTCTTAACAAAATATTTTTCAGAAAAGAGATAAACAAAGAAAACCAGAAAAAATACGACATTTTTATAAACTCAATTTATGGGTCCAGGCGAGCTTCGGCGCCTTTCAAGCCCGATTAAAATGAAAATAAAATTGCAAATATACAATCTTTTGTCTACTATACCTGAACGATTGAATTCAATATCTTTTAAAGTTTAGGAGAAGTTAGAGTAACAATCCACCCCTCAAAAAATCGCTTAAATGTCAATATCTCAAAAACGGACGTGACGTCATCAATATAATAAAAAACCTACAAGGTTTCGATCACTATCGATCATATCTGAAAGTTTCATGAAATCGGTCGAGCCGTTTCTGAGGAATCGCGTGCACAAAATTTGTAAGAAAAAAAAGAAAAATAATAGTAACTAGATCTCGTTACGAGTAACGAGTAGGTCTTCCGTTCAACTTTTTTTTATATGATACGATGAAATCTCAATACTCTCTTCCATATCGGAGATCCTGTTGAAACAAGGTTTTTTCGTCTCGCGACCGGGAACGAACTAAATGAAGTGATTAATGATAATAAAAGGGGGTATTTCTTGTACATTTGCTTAAAGTACATCATTGTTTATTAGGTAGGTAAAACACCCAAGAAGGTCTGTTAAACTTACCATTTCGGTGAGAACCGGAAGTGACGGTTGACAAAATAAAAACACGTTAAACACACCTTCAAGTAAATGTCTATCATTCATGAAAATTTCATGTCTCAGACACACGCAGTGACTAAAATCTCGCGGGTATCGAATTTGTAAAAAGGATAGCTATTTAAGATATTTGATATAACTTACCGGAAGTAGAATATGTTTGCCTATTTACCATTGTATAATTCACTAAAATAAAATCGTGTACTGATATATTCATTCCATGTTCAATATATAAGATAAAGGAAAAAATATAATTTTTAAGTGTTCCGGTGACGACCGGAAGTGACGACAAATCAAACAAAATGATGTAAACACAGATGAATACTTAGGGCTATTATCCAACAATGTTTGTTTGTTCAAGTCGTCACCGTTTTTTAGATCTCGTGGAGTATTTGGTTTTTTTTTTTTTTTTGGTTTCGTTTAGTCTCTTGACAGGAAATGGACAAACAGAAATGCTTAGTGAAAATAAAAGTTAGTATTTCTTAAACATTAAATAACTGTACTTTATTGTTTATCAATTTTAATAAAATTGTCAAAGAAAAACAGTTAAATTTTTAAACAGCTTGATTTGTTTGAACTCTTCCAGTGAGGACCGGAAGTAAAGATTGACAAAATGAAAGCGGTTAAACACATTTTCTATTAAATGTATATTATCTATCTAAGGTTCGTGTATTGATCGCTTGGTTTTCTGAGATAGGTAAATCATTTATTTAAAAAAGGCTATTTGAGATATTCGAGATATCTCACTTGATGTAAAATTCTTTTGTTTTTTTAACATTGGATGGATGGCATATGTAAGAATGTATACTTATACTTCAATTCTATAAGAAATAAATTAAATGCAAATAAAAAATAATTGTGGAAGTGCTTCCGGTGACGACCGGAAGTTATGACGAACGAAACGAAATAATTTGAAGACATCTACAACTATAAATCTTTTATCCTACAAAGTCTGAAAGAATGTTAAAGTCCTTCTCATTTTTGAGATTCCAATGCCACAAGCTTTTTGTCGCGGGACAGGAAACAGACGACAGGAAATGAACTTTGGAAAAAATGAAATAAATTCCTGAGGATATAATTTTTTCTATCACCAATGCAAATTTCATGAAAATCTATTGAGCCATCTCTGAGAAATCTTGTGCACAAAAAAAGGGGAACGAATTATGTACCAAATTTTCGAGCCAAATTGAGCTCTTAAGAATGGCGTCAGTGGCGTAAAACAAAAACAATAAGCTCAACTTCAGCCTATGGTCTACTTATCCTAAAAATTTCATATTCGTGTCTCTGACAAGAGTTTTAGTGTGCACACAATAGGTCGTAAAAATGAACAAAATGGCCGATAAATCGGTACCGGAAGTGACGAAAAGAAAATTATCTAAAATATATGGAGGTAATATCATGTCCAATCATCTGTAAAAAAAAAGGTGTGGAAATCGGTGGAATAGTTCTCGAGAAAACGCATGCACAAAATTTGTGGAAAAGAAAAATAAATACAAAAATTGGTACCCAATTTTCGGACGCAGACTAGCTCCTAGAAATTGCACCACTGGCGTAAAACAAATACAATAGGCACAATTTCAAAATGTAGTCTATGTATCCTGAAAATTTCATGATTATATCTCTAATAGTCTCTGAGTTTATGCGTGCACAAACTTGGTCGTATAAAAAATACAAAATCGGCCGTACATCCAGACTGGAAGTGACGACAACAAAAATTTAAAAAACATATTAAATTCAAACAATGTCCTATTATCTTTAAAAAAAATGGTTGAAATCGGTAAAATGGTTTTCGAAAAATCGAATGCACAAACATTGGGGGAAAAAAATAAGAAAAACTAGATACGACCTCGTTATAATTAACGAGTAGGTCTTTCGTCCGATTTTTAATTTTTATTTTAAGTGATGACATTAAATATCAATACAATTTCAAAATTAACACCTCCCTCCCCCCAAAATTCCAAATTACGTCAAATATGGGCCTGACAATGACTTTTTCAAACCGATAATGTAATGTTCAACAACTTTGATTCTATAACGCATAACAAAATATATATCGTTTTAAAGTTATTCTTAATAGACTTTACGAGTCTCTTGGTCCCAAATTAAAGGGACCAGCCCCTTTTTCTTGATTTTATTTGAAATAACTTTTGATTCTCTACCACTCTTGTTATATATGTCTTAACAAAATATCAACTGATAATAAGATACAGATCAAAACCACAGGGGCCAAGCTCGTTTTAACATTAATTTCAATGTAACCATAGATAAAGAAAGGGGTCGAACTCCGACCCAGATAAAAAACTACCAGCTCGCTTCAAAAGCCTAATAAATCAATTATTTTTTATAACACTTGCAATATGCATGTATTTTTTAGAAAAGTAATGTCTAAGATACACTCATGCCGAATTTCAAGTTGATGGGTCTTAAAATAGCGGAGATATACGTCATTATTCTCTCCAAGTCGCCAGTTTATTTTTACTCGGACATTTACCGGTCCAGGGCTCACGATGGGATTTTGCCTATGACAGCAGCAGTATTGCAACAAGTCGAGAAACATTCGCACTAATCTTTTAAAATCTCACATCAAACGCACGCTACTTACATCCTTAAATTCCTATAAAATTCCTTAAATAATCTCCAAACTGAACTTTTATTCTGCAGCCACATCAACTTCTGACCAGACCGGCCACTTTGACGTCTTCGAGAAAGACTGATCCTGATTGGACCATCAGAAATATTAACCAATGAAACTGAGTTTTAACATTTTCTATCACAATGGCCGGTCTGGTTTAATCGTATCGTTTAAAAATTGAACGGAAGACCTACTCGTTACTTGTAACGAGATCGTATCTAGTTACATTGAATCAATAGTCAGGATATAAAAAACTAATAGACATGAGTTGCCGTGGCACCTTGGAATCGAGTCGAAGTTAGGAATCAAAGGCCACGAGTGCATTTCTCGTCCTTTGGGTTTTGGTTTTTTTTTTAATTTTATTTTCTTTTAGCAAAACCGTTTTAATACCTTTTGTGCCTTGGAATCATTCAAACATGTGACAAAGGCACATTATTCACTTATCTACCGTTCATGTTCATGTATAATAAACTCCTCTTGTTTAAATCACTGCGTTGTGTGTCTAGACAGGCTTTCAATTTTTGAGTTCATATAATTAGGGTCCTCCGCTAAAAACGGATGACCCTTTCATTATTCTTTTGTTTCCTTTTCAATTTTATTATTCCTTTTTTCCTTACACATTTGGTGCCAGCGGTTTCTCAGAGATGACTCATTTGATTTCCTTTAAACTTTAAGGGCTTATTTCTTGTTATCGGAAGTTTGTACCGCAGTATCAATTGTTCAAAATTGTTCAAAATTGACTTTCGGTCGGAAGTTCTCTTCGTTTTAAGGTTTTTTAAAGTCAATTTTGTCTGCAATGTTTCTCAACAAGTTAAGATAGAAGGTTGAAAATTTCAAAGATGATCGATTTCGCATTCTTCTAGTGTACCACAGTCATGTGAATTTCCGCCGTTACTTCTGGTCGTCACCGGAAAGATTTAAAAAATTAAAATTTTAAATTTTGTATTTTATATTTTTTACCGGTAAGATGATAGTGACATTTTCACAGATTCAAAATATGTAATTTGTTTTAGAATCAATTAATGCGTTCTCGAAATGTTAAGCCCGAAGTCCTTAAGCGAGAGCCTCAGTCGATGGAGTCTTGGACCTGTGCCCAAGCGACCCGGGTTCAAACCCCGAGTGCCGAATTCTTTTTCTTCTGATTTTTTGCGTTGATTTACATTTTATCTAATATATAAAGGATTTCATCTCATCTACCCAAAAATCAGACGGAAGACACACTCTTTGCTCGCAAAGAGATCGTGTTTAATTAAAAAGACCCTTGAACTAACCCGGAATACAGGATATACACAACAGATATGTTTTTGTCTAGACGCACGGTCATGCTTTGTTTAAATAAAAAAACTTTGCATAGAGGTTGAATATATTCTCTCCACTGATTACAGCTCATTAAATTGTCATGAAGTTAATACATTTTGTTGGTAAACTAAACACAATATTGAAGTAAGAGTTTTTGGTTTTTTTTTTTTTTAAATAGCTTTAGAGGGGCTAGAAAAAGTTTGGAAAAAAGGACTTATAAGTTGTCCATAGAGGCAGCTTAAATGTTGCTTAAAGATAGTCTTTAAGCAACCTTTGAACAACTTTAAACCATCTTTACGTTTTCTTTATAAGCTCCTATTAAACCGCCTCTAAGCTAACTTTCAGCACAACATATAGCTTAAAGGTGGATTAAAGGTCGTCTTTAAGCTACCTTCAAACACCTTTAAGCTATCTTTATAGAAACTTAAAGATGATCATTCATTCTGTGAGTCATCCAATATTGAAGTTTGTATTATTGTCTTTACTTAATTTGTAAAACCGTCAAAATTGTAAAATATTGGCTAGTCTATGAAAGCATTACCAGTGGTGCAGTTATAACCCGTCCAACCTGCAGTACAAGAAGTACACGATCCGTCTATGTGTCGACATGTGTCAGGTTTACAATTTGGTGAACACAACCGGGAACAGTTTGTCCCAAAATATCCTTCCTCGCAGGCTAGAAGTCAAAGTATACACAAAAACAGATCATAAGTAACATAATAAATTAAAAAGGTATGAAAGTTATAGGGCAGCCTATCAAGGCGAAAATATGGGCGACACAAATCCATTCAAATTTAAATGTTAACGTAAATATCGAACGTTGATAACTTGTTTTTTTTTATACTCCAAAATTGTTTTAAGAACCTACTTAAGCAAACATTACAAGACCTATACACTGGTGTCTTTAGTAATTATCAATTTTTATCAAGGTAATCTTTCACACTACTAGATCCAATATCAAGTAACCATTAAATATAATATATTGGATTTACACTGATGTAGGATGTATTTTCTTCATATTATCGTGTTGATAGAATGTTTAAAAGAATAACATCGTCTAATCTGCGAAGTAGTATTTCGCAAAACTGGCCTTTTTGTCAACTCAGTTTGATCTTATGTGATATAACCATAACTTTGACCTCAGTTGGTTTAGTGAACAAACAACATTTTTGCAATTACCAATATGTTGACCTCTTGTTACAAAAAAAATGAATATTTCTTACCGTCACTACACCGTGATCCAACAAACCCGTCCTTACAACCATTAGAACACTCTCCACTTACGTGGTGACAGGGTTTGTTGTTTATACAAAGTCCACTACAACGTTCTTTGCAATGCATTCCAAAATATCCAGGAGGACATTCTATGCAAAAAAGGATGAATTCAGTATGTCAAAATTATAATACAAACAATATACATTAGCATTCAAAGGTTAATGTGTGATCCGTTTTAATTATAAAAGAACCTGAAATAAAAAAAAATTAATAAAACTGAGTTTATATATATATGACTTTGTAAGTGTATTCACCTTTGCTGCAATTATTGCCTGTATATCCCATGTTACATCCCCTGTCACAATGTCCGGTATGTTTGATACTTAAATACAGTAACACCATATAAAAATGTCATTAAATGACGTCTTCCTTTAAATTTTCTTAAACAACAGTGTATGAACAAAAAAGTACAAAACATTTCATCATACTATATTTTAAAACAATATCATTTAATGTTTTTCTATTAAACAGACGTTTTTTTCACTTGGTCAAAAACAGGTGTAAGTTTTCTAGTTATTCTGCGCTACGACACGAGGATAATTATAACTTTATCTTAAATTACCTTTATTACATTGTGATCCTGTCCATCCAGCAGCACATTTACTTTCACACTGACCAGTCACGTGATTACACGGGGTGTCGTCTCTACAATGTCCTGAACACTGCTGGCTGCAGTTTACGCCATACCATCCTTCTCTACATTCTGTTATTAAGAAAACATTTATACTTCTGTGCAAAATACCTGCAATGTCTTTTTAAAGTGTATAAATATAATTGAAATGATACTAAACAAAAAACGGAAAATTGAAAAAAGCAACTAATGGTTCGATTTCTCTCCCATCTTACTTGTATTACAATTTATTCCAGTCCATCCAGGTTTACACAGAGAACACGCTCCACTCTGTATGTGACACGTGTTGTCTTTACAGTTGGCGGGACAGGGAATGTCACAGTTACTACCGTAGACACTGGCATTATGACAACCTGTATCAAACAGTATTAAAACATACAAAGATGAAGTGAGTCGGTGTTCATTTCCTCTGGGTTAGGCGCCCTTTATTTGACCTATTTGCATATACATCTTTTAAAGCACTTTTTTTTTTATTCTTTGCACTTTGCCAAAATATTGCATTCATTAATGTTATTTTTTTAAAATCTTCATTAAGGTCAAAAAAATGTCTAAGACAAACAAAGCCATCAATTTAACTCTGTTATTTACCATTTACATTGATATATCGTGATTGGGTTTTTTTCATATTTACCTTGTACTTTGACTTCACACAACTCTGTGTATACATTGTCAAGTTCATATCCTGTAGGGTATGTAGCTTCTGCCAAACGTTCGTTATAAAATATGATATATCGTCCTTGTTTTAAACATATTGTTGTAAAGTTAAGGGGTGGTAACGGAAAAGTGTTGTTGTAACACAAATTCGAGCTCTTTATACCAGGACCAGATGACACATCAGAGTTTGATACATACAGAGAGAATCCCGCAAATCGTCCTTTTTGGCGATCGACTGCCAAAAAATACGTTTTGTAAGTTCTTAATTAAGAAACATATTCAAGAAGTCCACAAGAGTTAAAAACTTAAGATAAATGAGCCTAGATATATTCACTGCACTACCACAAAATATTCGTTTATAGTACGGAATCTGTTTTACTCGGCTGGCTTAGTCAAATGTGTAAATTTGAAAAGTAGGGATACCTTATAAAAACAATTTTCATTTAACTTTTAAAGTTAAGTATTTTCCTTTTTTGTATATAAAGCTCTAATTCTTAAAAAAAAACCAAATACAGTAAAAAAAATTGACCACGACAATCAATCCATTTTGATATCATGTTACACCGTTATTCGGCTGTTGACTAGAATGAGCTTGGCAAACCAATGTTTATAGCAGAAAAGTTGTTAATTCTTCTAAATGAATTTTTGAAAATTTTGTTTAGTGCCAAAATAAAAAAGTAAATTAAGATAAATTATAAAGTTCAAAATAAATTTTATGTAGACAGAGTTATGATATATTCATATTTAGCCATCTGATTATAGTATATTGGTACACTCATTCTGTTTGTAAATGACAAGAAAAGACATGCACTAGTGCTCTAGCTAATTAGTATGTTTGTCATCTTGAACTGTACGCTTGATTCAGCTTTATTTCACGCTTTGCCATGTGGATTTAAAGGAAATACAACTAGATTCGAGCTCGTTACGAGTAGCGAGAAGGTCTTCCGTCAGATTTTGTTTAAATAATACGATAAAATACCGATACAATTTCAGAATTACCTTCCCTCACTCTCAGATAATTAAAAAAATTCCTAAGTATGTCATCAATGGGCGTGGCAATGATTTTTTTTTCGATCAGATATTGTTATGATCAACAACTTTGCTTCTATAATGCATTACGAAATCTTGATCGTTTTTAAGTTTTTTGTAATGGATTTACGAGTCCCGTGGCCCCTCATTAACAAGCACAGCCCCCGTTTCTTGATTTCACACGAAATGCCTCACAAATACTAACATTTCTTGTTTGTACACCCATCTAAAATTGTTGTTAATTTTTTAAAAATACAAATGATTGAATATTTTAGGGGCCAGCCCCGTAAATCCTTAATGGGGACATAGTTTGGTGTTTTGATTATTGAAATCAATATAAATCATTATTACAAGCATTTTCTCTTCTACAATGCTCAAACAAAATATGTCTACTTCTCTAGATATTACGTCATAAATGGGTGTGGCAATGATTTTTTAAAATAGTTATTGTTACGATCAACAACTTTGCTTCCATAATACATTACAAACTCTTTATTGTTTTTTAGTTATTTGTAAAAGACTCATGGCCCCCAAAAAGTGACCAGCCACTTTTCATGTTTTGTTTGGAATAACATTTAAATATCTTCCACTTTTGTTATATATGTCATAACAAAATATCAACAAATAAAAAGATACAGATCAAAACGAATGAAAATTTTGATAATAAATTCGTACGTAATTTCCGTGCCTAGGCGAGCTCCAAGAAATGGCGCGACAGCCGTTAAACAACTACATGCTGCACAACTTTAAACTTAGTCTACCTATCCTGAAAATTTTATATTCATATCTTTAACGGTTTTTGAGATTATAGCTGCACAAAATGGGTCATGAAAAATTACAAAATAGCCAAAAATTCGGTACCAGAAGTAACTACGAAAAAACAAAACAAAAATGTATGAAGTTTAGATCCGTTGGAAACGGAAGACCTTAACTACAGATATTGATTCTGTATTGGACAAAAAACATCGCACTATTTTTTGTCTAAAACAATCCTAACGAATAAAACTAGTACCTTGTCACTTTGTTGTATTTTGTCTGCAGAGTAATGGCTTTTTCATTTGTCGAAAATTTACACTTAGTGATAATCTTTTTGTGTTGATTTGAGACATCAATATGATGATCGATCGTTTTTTATTGTGCTTTGTCAAATTAAAGATAAAAAAATCAACAAGTTTTTGTCATAGTTTTCTTTATTTGCCTATGCGAAAATTGTATACCATATTTCAGCAATATTTCGTACAGCACACTAAATAGTCAGGTTATTATATATACAACCTTTCAATATTAAGCATTTTCAGTATTTTAGAAACAATTTTGGTAACAGTATTGTTTTTTTTAAATTCTTGCGATAGATTGTCATGGTTTTTTTTATATAAGTATAGAATCCAGGAGAAGAAGACCAAAAACTTGTTAGAAGTAGTATTGTCTTATATATAAAAAAAATCGTGGGTTCCTTACTTTTAAAATGGACGACACTGACTTACAGACATTAAGACAACAAAAGCTTACATTGTATACCTTAGAGGTGATTTAATTTACATAGTTGGGGTTTATTTTTGTCAACGATCAGTTTCCAAATACCTCTATTTTGTTTTTGATGTCTTTTGTTTATACTTTCTCTTATCAAGGACAATCCTTTTCAGTTAAATGATTTAGAATAAGCACATGCATTTTTTTAATATTATTCAGCATTTTGATTTGTGTGTCTGACATGCAGACCCTTAATAAAGTTTAACTTACACTGTCAATGTATTTAAAAACCTGCGTTCATTCCTGTTAGAACAGCGGTTAATTTGGAAATCAAGACGGAACTGTCTTGTTTTAGTTTATCAGAACAATATAAGGTGATGTCAGTAAATTTCATTAGTATATACTTGATTCCAGACAGGAATAGATTCATTGTTATATAGTGTTATCTTATACCGTATACATAAATGGTAAAAATGCACAAACCATAGACGTCGTAGTTTTTAAACTGGATATTTATGCCGTATATGCTGTAGTCTCCACCCAGATCTACCTTCCACCACACGACATGGTGAGGAAAACTAGTTCCAACACCTATTGCGCTTGTTTGCATGCAGGTTGCTGCGTTTCCGTCAACTGCTCTACTAGCATAGTTATAGTTGTACGTATGTGATTGGGTGGCAATTTTGTTGTGGGATATATTATCTATAGATGAAAAAATATTAACGCACAAATTACGCAGAAAGATTATTCAATTTAACTTTTGATATCAGTGACAAAAGACAAAAAACATACCATATGCAGATGCTGTAAGTAATCCACTTACACAGAAAATACAGTAGAAAAAGTTCATGTTGCTGATATTACACTTAACTGTTCACCTAGACAGTCTAGGACATATATAGCCGGGAAATTTCTTAAATTACCTGTACTTTTATTTTATGGAAGAACATTAATGCTATAAAATTATTCTTATATAATAGAATTCTGAAATACTGATTATCACAAACGTATCTTCAAATTTTATGGATTCAATCATCTTCAAGTTAAAAACTGTATTTTATTTAAATGGTCGTTACACAAAGACGTTTTTACGCCGATATACATAAAGTTATTTCACTCCTCAATGTTCTCGTATCAAGAATTTCTAGAAAAGTATATAATTAAAATCTGTAGACACAACATATATGGAAAATAAAAAGAAAGTTGGAGGTTGTTCATCCCTCTAAGTTCTTTTGGCCTTTTTGCACTTAAAATGCGATTTTAGCCTGATTAGGATTTGTTGTCAGTATTTTTCATTAAGCAAACTTTTTGTCTTGAAAAATCATTTTTGATTATGCACAATGGTCACAGTAAATAGAGGAATTACGAGAAAAAAAAAAATTGCACGAAGAGACATTAATTTTTTGTGACCTTTTTGCACTTGAAGAAGACATTCTCTATAATAATTACAATTTCATTTGAAATAAAAACATTTTGAATATCAAAAATTGTATAAAATTAATTCACTATTACTAGATATGTATTGAGACTCATTTTGACATAATAAAAAATTAGGCTATGTGATGTCAAATTTTGCATTCATGGCTTCAAAACTACAATTCTTGCAAAATGTGGCTTAAAAAATCAGTCATTTTAAT
Source organism: Magallana hongkongensis (assembly GCA_015776775.1). Lineage (NCBI taxonomy): Eukaryota > Metazoa > Mollusca > Bivalvia > Ostreida > Ostreidae > Magallana > Magallana hongkongensis. Next base: position 100,691 of record VIAA01000089.1, on the reverse strand, counting down.
ATAGTTGCATAATGTTATGCCAAAGTATATCGTTCTTTCAACATTTTGTTCTGTACAAGTCACACAAGACCTATAGAACATGTCACAAACCTAACAAATGTTAAAAATGTGAACAATGAATTCAGTATAGTAGAAAGAAAAGTAAATTGGAAATTCATAGAATTGCTTGTTTCTGACATTTTCGTCTAAAAAACCTTTCGTACGTACAAGAAAATTGTTCTCCCAAAAACTTGTTTGTTTCTTAAAATCAAATGGATTTTCTTTATAAATGTTGTTTAATTATGAAATAATTTTTTCTGTGAGGATTAAATTAATAAAATCATATTTTTTCACAATATAATGAATATCAAAACGTGAGGAGTGAGATACCTTAACACAGCAAATGCTTGTATTTACTATAGTTTGATCTACTAAATGATTTTTAGAAGGAAATTAGCAAATATAATAAGAACTGATATCATTTTCAATGACAAGCAACTAGAAGTGTCCATCAGAGCTGACTACAGATCGATAGATTTTTAGCTACGTTTCATGATATATACAGATCGTTTATGTATGCTTATATAAAAATTAATGTCACAACATAAATCTTAATCATTAAACTTTAAAGCATATGTGCTGAGTTTCTGCTAAGAATAAAAAAAAACTGTGCAACCACGTAAATGTAACTCCCCCTCCCCCAATTTATACACCATATTGGACATTTGAATAAAAAATATATTAAGAATCCAAAGTTATTTTAAAAATAATTGTGTCATATTCATTTTGATCTGATAAATCTACATGTATTTTCCTAAATAATGCATTTCCCCCTACAAAAAGTCATGTCATGAGGAAATGCTCCGCTTAGCGGTGCCCTTGTTGAATTAGAAATTAACTCTTTAACATTATGGAATAAGACACTTGCCCATTTGAAAACTCAATGTACCCACTGCACAAACTATCTCACTTGGAAACGCCCCTTATATTGTTTGATATGTGTGTGTGTGTGTGTGTGGTTGAAAGGATCCGGTGACTTCCCTCCAAAATATTGTGATAACTTAATTTACGTGCATTTGTTACACAGTGACCAAATTACTAGCCCTAGTTCATTCCTATAAATGTTTTAATTAAGCGGTAGTTAAGTGTTTATATGTATTAAACCATTTGTCCTTTTTCGGGTTAATGACCGCTCGGCCTGAAGAAACTGTCGAGCTCTGTATGTAATAAATTGATTGTTACAATTTATTATTATTTTTAAAAAGTGGGAGAAATAAAAATAAGGTGTAATTATGCTAATACAGAATTTTGTATACTATTTTGTTTACTCGATGGCCTTACATATAAATTAATCTCGGCACATTCATCGCTGACAATTCTTGGTTATCAATTAATTTGATTGATAATTATATACCCGGTTATAAACACTTCACCAATATATCTTATTTCGCCTCGAGAAAGGGATACTAATTAGCGTTTCATTTACAATCTTTCATATTTAATTGTTACCTTTAAAACATACCTTACACTTTGTCAGTTCTCTTAAATACAATTCATTTAATTGTAATAATGAGTTATTTAAAGGGTTATAAACTTTGAATAATTAAATTCAGAAATGAAATATTTTAGAATAAATAAAACAATTTAAAAGTTAAACTATACATTATAAATGTAGTACATTTACATACTACTAACTTCACTAAGCAGGAACTTACTAATTTATTATTAGAGTTATCGTTCTTAGCTTACTTTATATATTCATTAGGACTAGTTTTAGATAAGAACTAGTTTAGAGGTCTGTGACAGTCTATTGGTCATAACAAGAATTCTGGATTTCAACCTGAAGCCGATACACCTGAACATTTTAATCAGTAGCTAGATGAATTTCAAAAAGGAGCAAAACCTAAAGTAAAGCGAGAATCTACTTCAGAAGAAGGTGCAACTGCTGGAGGCACAACATCTCAACTTCTGGAGAAAAATCCCAGGCTACCAATTTTCAGTGGGGATAAGAAAGGAGACACAAGTTTTGATTTATGGAAATATGAGGTGCAGTGCTTACTTAAGGAAAATTACTGTGAATTAGTTATATCACAGGCAATAAGGAGGTCACTGAAGGGTGATGCAGCTAGAATTGTCATGGTGTTGGGTCCAGGCTTCGGGGCCACCAACATATAAAAATCTCAGCTCAAATCTCAGCCTCAAATCTTAAATTTCTGACTCTGGTGAGATTTTGCTAAAACGGCGTGCCACCAAACTTTCTCAGAGTCGCCTCACGAGAGTTGAGTTTTACGAAAAAATCTCAGCTTATTTTCGTTACCGCAAGCGGCCTCTCAGGAAAAATGGCGTCGATCGGGTAAGTCAACTCTACTTTCACTTTCTTGTTTATCGCGTTATTTATGTAAATTACTTGTGAAAAATATAACTGACGTCACATGTGATAGTCGTCTGCATGTAAATATTATTCATTACATTAAGAAATATGGCGAGCGAATGTGAAATGAGTGTAGAGAGCGTTTCTTCAGACACTAGCAACAAGATAAAAAAACCAAACTGGACAGAGTTGGAGAGAAAAGTATTAGTAGAGGAGGTCCATTTGAGAGAAACTATTTTATTTGGCAAATTTAAGGGTGCTGGGGGAGGGAAGATTGCCAAAGATGTTGCATGGAAGGAAAATGCCCAGGCGGTGAACGGGTATGTTTTTCTCCAAGTTCAATTGTTGTTTTGTTTTAGGGATTTCCCAAGGTGTCACATGGTTTCAACGGATAAATATAGAATAAATATGGCGACTGAATGCTACGATGCGAGTTTGGAGTTGGGTGTTTACTTCACAGATCCAAATCCAGTCATCATAAAAATAGCGATAAGTTATTTTTTTCTATATATGAAATGTTTAAGCTTGACTTAATTTGCACTCGGTAATAAGTAATGCTGCTCTAAATCTAATCTTGCTCATGGCATTAAATAAGCAGTAATCACATTATCATCTTCAGTGCACCAAATTGTTGTCATACATTAATGTTATAGTCTTTGAATAATATATTTGATTACCATAAAAACATTTCAAACTACCGTTTGTGAGAGAGAGAGAAAGAGAGAGAGAGAGAAAGAGAAAGGTATCAACAGCTGATCAATAAGATAATTCTTATTCTTAATGATGAATCCATAGCATAATATTAAGAATGAGCACAACTCAGATTATTTATATAACATTTTAGGAGCAGTGGTTCGGGTGTGCTGAGAACAAGTGGAGAGGCTTCCAAACAGTACAGCAACTTAAAGCAGAGGGGTAGGTACAAGTACCTGTACAAGTAATTACAATAGAGAGGTTGAGATTTCAAACGCGTACGGATACGTCTACGTGAAATAGGGGAACCACCTAAATTCTTCGCGAATTACGTCATCAGTTTTTGTGACGACATGGTTTCTACACGTTCTCTTAACTTGTAGAGTGTCATCTACACGTAAGTACAAACATGTAGCATTTTACAACAAGTAAAATCTTATTGATGAGTGAATGTATTCTTGTGATACATAATATAAATTTTTAATTTTTTTTGCATGAAAATTGATAAGAAATTTACCATTTATTTTTAATCAACTAAATAAATTCATGTCACAAAACTGCGTCGATTTACGTACACATTTCTATCCTATAACTTAAGTAATCTCAACTGATAAATTACAAAAACGTGTACGTGTACGTGTAGTTTTAACACACATACACGTACCCGTACACGTTTTAAATCTCAACCTCTCTAATGTCATGTAACAAACCACTGATTCTTGTATGTATATATATATATATAATATATACAGTGTATTTGTGTTTACATTTGCAAATATTTACACTTGCAAATGTTTCCCCTGATTCATGTAACACTGTTTGCACAATCTACTGTTATTCCTGCATAACATAATTATGGGTCAAGAGGTCAAAGTAGCGCCCTGTGGGCTTTATGGGATTTGATCATGTGACCAAACTGCATTTATATCCTGATATACATCCAAAAATGATACCTTATTTCTTAAATATTTTTCTTGTAAGAGCAAACTAAAAAAAAAGAATTATACATTTTGTAAGAGTCTAGGATATGTATACTATAGTAGTATATGATCATGGATGAACAACACATTCATACAAATGTTAACAGAATTGAACCCATACAGTTTTAAGACTTTTATTATTTCATAATGGTAAAGAAAATAATACTTGCATTGTTGAAACATGCATGTCTGTCGTCTGATGTGTAATGAATTTATCTCTGTCACAGTGTTTTTTCAAGATGCTTGGTCAAAAATTTCAGGCAAACAAATTACTTAAAAATTATAGACTAGCTTTCACATGTTTACACCAGTAGAATCAGTATCTTTTTAAAGATAGAAATATGTGTAAATAAAACAAGAATTAAATTATTTCCATATAAGTTAGTTTTCTACAAGTAAAATCAGAAAATAAGGCCCATTATTTAGTAAAATGGCGTTAATTTTTATAAAATTGAAGCAAAACATCAAGCAATTTAATACATTTCGCACATGCATCTTATTGTGACTTAGGCAAGTTATACTGTATAGATGTATATGAATTTATTTTGACAATCAAATGAGGCGCTACAATCAGAATTAAATTATCACCACTTAATTTCTTATCAAGCAATGCGTTGAACTTTTGTTTTAAATTGCACATTTTTATTCTCATTAGCAAAAGGAAAGCTGTCTGAAATCAAGAGACCAAAGACAGGTGGTGGCCCTAAACCTGTATCTCCCTCAGCATCAGAGAAGGCCATACTAGAGAATTTAGAGGGTAGGCCATCATTAGAGGGCCTCTCAGGGGGTATTGACACCTCAGCCTTATCAGGTACTAGTAAAAAACAAATGTAGGTATAATTTATAAAGATGTCTAGTATTTAACTACCGATATTCATTTAAAGCTTTAAGCAATACTATCAACTGCTCTGCATTTTTTCTTGTGGTAATGAGAATTTGAATGATAGAAAACAACAATAATAAAGCCCTTCACTATTAGGGCTTGAAAGGATTTATAACTCCTAAATCTCATCATTACTTGATCAAAAATAATTGAAACAGTTTATATAGTCAATGTTTATTGCTTGATTTATTATCTTTTCTCGATTTATTGCAAAGAACCTGTCTCTGAGGTAGTAACTAGGGAAGAAATTACCAAGGAAAAGACAATGGAAAAGGGACGTTGTGAGGAAAATAAAGGTACTACACAATAATTATTATATGACATGTTCTACAAAATAACTTGTTAAACGTTATTACTGTAGGTACCAAAAATAGAGTGGTTAAAATTTTTAGGTCAGCTTAGTCACTGAGGTGACCTATTTGCTATCAGTCTTTGTACATCGCTGTGCGTTTTCCATTTGCAAAGTTACATTTTTAACTTCCCCTTAAAAACTTCAATGCAAATTGTTACCATTTATTGGTTTGAAGCATCTGCATGATAAGACTATTCTAATAGAATTCATTGGTCATGACTTAACCACCCATGGGTCTTATGCTTGGATATGTATGTGTATATATAGAGGATATCTATATTGTGTGATTTTATATTTGCTTTATCCAACGAGTTAAAATGGTGTATATATTCGCGAGGCTTGCTGAGTAAATATAACCATTTCAATTCGTTTGATAAAGTAAATATAAAATCACATAATCATAGATGTTCTATTTATCTCATACAATTTGATTTATATTATGAAGCGTTTGAGACAGTCCCTTATATGACCCAAATTGATTTTTTTTCAAAGATTAAAAATCTGAAGGGTAAGCTCAAATTAATGGAAGGGGCATTGTAACAGCCACATGCGTGAACTTTGATTTTCAATTGTGACGTTGCATTTTACAGCCCTCACAATTAAACTTGACATTTTAACCTTTCAGTACCTCGTGTGTGTCACAGTGTTATAACTACAGTAGCTTTCCACATACTTTACATGCAAAAATATGTGAAATGTAAATATAAAACCATAACACTAGGTCATTTGCTATCATGAACATGAATGTTTATTAAATACATATTCACCATGTCTTTCATGAATGATTGCAAGATGATAAGAATTACAGTAAAAAATAATAATGTTAGATGATGATAAATTTGATAGAACACTAAGACATGATTTAATATTGAACATTGAAAATGTGAACATTTTAACAATACCTCAAGAACATATAAAATCAAATTTATTTTAGATACAAGTAAGTCATCAAGAAAAAGGAAGATTAACATCCAAGAGCTCGAAATGGAGAATTTAAGACAGGAAAACACTAAACTGCAGAAGGAAATCAAGAAAATGGAAGTGGAAACAGAGGTCCTGCAAATAAAAAAGAACTTTTATGATGTTAAATTGCAGGTGATTCTTAATGAGCACCCTGAAGTTGTCGCTCAAATACTAAAAGACAATGAATGTTAAATAATAATTCCAATCAATTCAAGGAAGCTTTTATAATCACTTTTTGTCTGGCGTCAAACTGTCTGTTCGTTCATCCTTAATTTTTTTTACATTTTCGACATCTTCTCCAGAACCGCAGGACCAATTTCAATCAAACTTGGCTCAAAACATTATTTAGTGAAGGATATTTAAGTTTGTGAAAAGAAAGGGCCAAATCTTATTTTAAAGGGATATAATTAAGAATTATTGAAAATTTGTTGCTTTTTTCTCAAATATCTTTTTCTTTTTTAAATCCATTCGACCAGAAAAGCTGAAACTTATGTGGAGGATCCTTAGGTAGTCTAGATTGAAGTTTGTTCAGATCATGATCCCCGAAAGTGGATACAATTGGATGGGTGGGGGTGACATGGGAAACAAATTATTTTCAAAAAATGCAAAGTGTTATAACATATGGTATTTCTTAATACAAAATATTTAAACAATAAAATGCTTTCTTTGGAGATTCATACGGGTTATGAAGGTGGCAACATTGCAGAAAAAATACATAACCCATTTTTTAATACAAAATATATTTTTGCAATGATCACTACCTTCATAACTTGCATGAATCGTCAAGGAAAGCATTATTGTTTTTACTGTTAATATACATCAGTACAATAGCTAAAAGAAACAGTCAAACGTCTTCTATGGAAATTTTAGTCTGACTTCCTCACGACTATTTTTCATGATTTTTCTTAGGTGGCCTTAGGTTTTGACAAATCGAGAAACAGGCCATTTAGATTTCAGTTTGGCTGTATTATAAAGCTATGAATTTCTATAAGAAATAGAGGGAATCATACTTAGTATATGTAAATATATTTTATTACATTGTCCAGATAATTTGTATCATAATTACTCCATTAAGCTGATTTTATTATGGCTATGTTAATTAGGTGAGCAATGTGGCCCATAGGCCTCTTGTTTAAATTTATTAGATAAGCTGGATGTTAATCTTTTTTCCCTTGATGTTTATCTAGATACATGAAATTCATGAAATGTCACATTCTTGAACTTGGTATTCTAATGGAATGCTTGCTAAAATTGACATTGTTGATAATAGTGGTGAGATACATTTATTTTGATTGATCACCCGTGCGTATCCGACGATGGTTGAGATGATGCGTTGTATTGCTTGTTTAATGTTTAAGTAGTTTACATGTCCATGCATTTGATTGAATGGCGAATATATGTGACTACATGTATATACTTAAGTTGCTTTATCTGATTGTTTTCAACTCTATTAAATGTTATCATCAATGATGACTTAAGCACCAATTGTTGTATTTATTTATAGTCAGTGAAATACCCTGACATTCATTAATTCATTATTATTATAATTATTCATTAATCAATTCACCATGTTAGCAATATGCATAAGGTACCGGTACATAAAGTAGTAAATTGTAAACTGTAATTTTATAATTACAATTCTAAGATGTTGACTATGCATAGAAACGTACTCATGAGAAGTATGTATCTCTCACATGGTCCCTCACGGTGCGTCCTACAGCGTCATCTGGAACCTAAACGTGGACGTCCACGGCCACATCAACTGCATTCGTCAAGTTTGTCTCTTTCAGAATGTCCCTCCGTTGAATCCCTATATTGTGCAGAATAGCACAGGCCGTCACTATTCGGCACGCTCTTTCTGGCTTGGTCCGAAGGCCACAGTGGAGGGCATGAAATCTCTTTTTCAAAATTCCAAATGTTTGCTCAATCGTGACTCTGAAATGTTATTGAAGAACTTACATCCAGCAATAAATAAGATTTTTAAAGTGAAATGTAATATTGCTTTACTATCATATTCCACTATTATACATGATTACGCATTTAATACTACATGTATGTGCCTTATAGAGGTAGCAATAATTTAACTACATACTCAAACATTGTGGCTGATTTTAGAAAATAACCGGTGTGAAATTGATTTTTGTAAGTTTTCAATTTATTTACAAAGTTTGTTTCTCTGTCTCTTTGGTTTTGAGGCAGAAAACATTATGCAATAGGTAACCTTGTTCTACAATGAGCTGCATTATATCGTCTGTTTCCAGGAGAATCTTCCGCTATATACGGGGTCAAGAGATATGGTTTCAGGCCGTATCCAGAATCTCCTAGTAGAAAGCCCGATAGATGCCCTGTTTATCAATATATTTAAAATAATTACTCATTGAAATTTTAGCTTGTACTTCGTGAAATATCTCACACACAGTTTATCAAGAATTAAAAAATACAGGACATCTTGGTACAGAATTTCCACATGCCTTCTTCCACAAGTGTGCATAAGTTGGATTCCCTGAAAATCCGAGCATCGTGCACACTTCCTGGCCACTTTGCAACGACATCTAACACTCTAAACTGAGGATCACATATCATCTGAAAATGTTAATATAATTATATATTTTAGAAGGGTATATCTAAAACATGGGGAAAAAAGATGTTCCAAGTTGACTTGCTGTTTAAATAGTTTTTAAAAAATACATGGAACAACAGATGTATTATCTTTCAAAATTTTAATTGTTTATTTACCTGTACATTGAGCGCATAAAAGCCTTTACGGCATAAATCGTTTGAGAAAAATCTCAAATTTAAGAAAAAACTCAAAGACAAGTCTGAGTTTGAGAAAAAATATATTTGGTGGCACAGTTTGAGAAAATCTCAGCGTTGGTGGCCCCGAAGCCTGAAGCCAATATCACTGATATTATGTCCAAATTTGAGAGTGTTTATGGCACCATACAAAGTAAAGCAACTGTTTTGTCAAAATTCTATTCTGCAAGACAGAAGGAAGAGGAAAATGTTGCAGCATGGGGTTGCAGGTTGGAAGATCTGTTAAATCAAGCTCGGAAAGAAGGATTAGTTCAAACCGCAGCTGTAAATGATATGCTCAAAAACATGTTTTATGAAGGATTGAGACCAGAGCTGAGAGACATTACAGCATTTATATTTGACAAAACACAAAACATTGATGACTTGAGGCATGAAATAAGGATCAAAGAAAAAGAAATGATCCACTCAGCTATGTTAAGGAAGGTCTAAGAATTCTACCACGTGTGATTTAGAAAAATTTGCATAAGCCCCGCCCCTTATTCATGGAATTTTACGAGATATGGGTATTTCGGTAATTAACAAACATCTACCAAAATGAATATGATTAATTATTGGGTTTGAATGGTTCAAGAAAGGTGTACTGAAATAAAATCATAAACTATTCTTTATATCTCGCGAAATCATGAAATTCCTAAGTCGTCTGATGACGTGTCAAGGCTGACTACGTCACACCGGCGCTTGCAGCTGTGATCAGAATAAACATGTGGACTTCAGTGATATATATCTCGGAATTTAACTCGTTTACAACCAGCGTGGACAGAAATCGGCATAGGATTCAACTGAACAAGGTAGGATTTATCTGTACTTCCCCTAGATATTGTTTTATATTATTTAATATTGTTGGATGGAACGGAAACGAAGTGAAATTCCTCGGCTTCGATTTTGTTTACATGTTTACATTTGTTTTTCATGTAATATTGTGTTCAAACATTAGTTTGGTGACTCAGTCAGGCAAAGTAATTGTTCTGCGTTTCGCTAGTTTTGATCATAAAGAGCATTGAGGCTCATTGTAGCTTTTTACTGGTATCATATCGCGATAATATGAGATCGCATTTCCTCCATGTTCAAAGTACACAATAAAAAGTCCATGGCCAAACACTGTATGTGCTAGCACTACAAAGATTACTGTGAGGATCTGGAATGATTATAGACAAGATTGTAATGTTGTTTAAAGCTATACACGCTATAATTTACGTCAATTTTGAATGACAGTGAAAACGCATGTGTTTGTCTACTTATAAAAGTTATCCTTAATCTGTAAATTACAATGGTGAATTCCATCTCGTTACAAAGATATAGATTTTTAATTGTTTATTTTCGTGCCAGGAAAATATACCTTTTCATGAATATTGATGAAGGAAGAGCGAAACCGACCTCATTGCGCATGTCCGCAGAGAACTAGGGTGTCGTTATTGTTTGCCTAATTAAATATCCAACTTGATTTTTAATATGCTTAACAGTTGTTAATTTGAAATACATACATGTATAATTAGTAAAATACGTTTGTCATTCACGATACCCTTACTTCTGCATTAACACTTATACGATCTATAAATAGCACATAGGGGGAAAACACAGGTCTACGTCATTTTTTTAAAGAAAGTATTCATATCTACTCACAGGCTTGTATTTTTTTCTTTTGTTTGTACTCGTATATCGGACAAATTTATGCTTTACTGAAAATATCCTTTCCTTTGTGAAACTATCACAATTATGAAGATGTTGACCCTTCACCAGTTGTGGTATGATAGACTAAATTTAGCTGTCGATATCACGTGATAGATTGATATTCACGAGGAGGCATTACTTTCCTGGCAGGAAAATAAATATTTTTTATTGTTTAATATTTGATATATTTGTTACGTGATCGAATTGAGCATTATAATTAACAGCATAAATGTAACTTTTATAAGTAATCAAACACATACATTTTCCCCTCTATTCAAAATTGACGCAAATTATAGCGTGTATAGCTTTAAGTAAATTTATTCAGCCTTCTTTAATGAAGATCTAATTAATTTTATTTAAGACAAAATTAAAGTGTGTTCAAACTGAATTTCCACACATTTTAAAAAATAAAGATTTGATTATGCCTGTTGTAATATCACTGAAATTGAAACCGCCATTAATATGCCCAATAATAGAGTAATGTTTCATTTTCATGTTATCTTTAACACAATAGCTTGCTGATTATGACACATTATTCATTTTCAGGGTTACTTAGGCAGTAGATGGTCCACTGAAAACACTTGTTTGGATGTTGATAAAAAGTAGGTACTACAAATGTATATAAATATTTCTTTTACCCACTAACTTCAACTTCATGCATAGTTTGTTGTTTTTTAATATCATATTGATAATGATACTAATGTAACCTTTTATAATAATTTGCATTGATATCTTTTGAAATGAAATTTGAAATTGATATATATTCATCATTTCAGGTATTGGTTTTCTTATCAACTGGACTACCTCCTATAATATCAAAAAGACAGAAGAGAAGAACATGTAGTGTGCAAGAAGAATTGTCAATTTTCATAAATTACACATTATGACTGAAAAATACTAAAAATCAGAAAACACTAGTCTTGTTGAAAAAGCAATCTCTATAGTATTTGTTAAGTTGATTATCAAAATAAATTCTTGATAATATTGATATATTGTTTCTTCTTGCTTTCTTTAATTAGTACTAAAATATCAATTATGATTACAAGTAAACCTGATTATAAATTAAAAGAATTTATTCACCAGCATAGTAACATAAATTATTATGAAACATAAATGTGTAAATTACAAACTCAACACTTACACCCCCCCCCCCCTCAATAAAGGCAACTGATGAAATTATTTTTTTCCAATTTCAACAATTTTATAATGATGATTGGTGTGAACAGAAACAACATTTTAACATTATTTTAGTGAAATACACAGCGTTAAATTATTTAAAGAATGAAAATTAAAATCATGATCTTAGTCAGTGTTGCGTTTGAATTTCACGCAAATGACGCTGAAAGTGAAGTGGGTCCGATAAAATGCAGTAGTGCAAGGGCGTACACTTGATCAAATATATTGAAAATTTCCATGTCTTACCATTGTATCCCTATTATATCAAAAAGTGCTGGGAGCTGTATGAAGTCGCTACGCATTTCATATAAATAAGCGTTAATTGCGGGAAATCCCAGTAAATTGCTGTTCATAGACTGTTTACATTGAATTTAATAATTGTTCTTACTTGAATATTTTAAGCTCCCAGCACTTTTCGAAATTTTGAAGGTTCATTTTACAAGTTAGAAACAGAAATAACTATATTTGTTTATGTTATGCCCTTGCACTTTGCATTTGTTCGTATTATTCCTGGTTCATCTATTTTTAGCAGTATCACGTGACAGGGTATTCCCAAGAGACTCAAAAATTGCTCATCCGATAACAAATTATTTAATTTGTATAATCGATAAAATATCACATTGTTTAACAAATGTTTGGAGTAGAATACCAAGATTGTTCAAAGGCTAACATTTTATGTGATAAATATCGCTATTTTTGTATGGACGCCCTTAACATAGCTGAGCAGAGGAAGAAGTCAAGGAAAACTGAAAGGACTCAAGCAATATCAACAACAGAAGAAATTGAAGAAATTAAGGCTATGATTCAAAACCTTAATAAAGATGTATTAGATATGAAGAACAGAGCATACTCGACAAATGAGAACTCGGACAAAGATATGTCTTCACAGTATTCTTCACCTAGATTTGAGAATTACAGAGGAAATATTAGAAGAAGAGGTCAGTTTTATAGACAAGGACAGATTCAAGGGAGACAATCTGCAGGAGATGTAACATGTTACAGATGCGGACAACTGGGACATCTTCAGTATGGATGCAGGGTGCGTTTGGATCATAAGAGACCTCACGGTTTAAACATGAGGAGGCCTACTGCCAGACGTGGCAAGTAGGTCTGCAGATGAATAAACAGCGTCATCAATTAGTAGGAGAGCCAGTGGAAGTTTTAATCAAGATTGAGAATATTCAGACAACAGCACTCCTTGACACAGGTTCTACTGTATCTACTATGGCAGCGTCTTTTCATGAGAAATATTTGAGCAATCATCCTATTCAAGAGCTGCAAGAGATGTTTAATCTAAAATGTGCTGATGGCAGCATTTTGCCGTACAAAGGATGTATAGAGATAAAATTACAATCAGATGGATTAGGAAGTGAAAAAGAACATACAGGATTATTTTTGATCGTTGATGATACTGATTATCATTCAACAGTGCCGATTTTACTTGGAACCAACATACTAAAAGCTTTGATGGAAGACACTAAAGCAGATTTTGGTGAAAGATTTTTTCAAAAAGCTAATCTTAGGACGAATTTGTACATATCGTTTAGATGCATCAGTCTTAGGGAGAAACGACTTAAGAAACAGGAATTGAGGCTAGCAGAAATCAGATCAGCAAATCGGGAACCTGTCATTATACCACCAAATAGTTTTAAGAGTATTGACGGATTTATAGAGACTAAACTTCCATACAGCAGAACATGTGCTATTATTCAGCAGATACAGATGGACAAAGGGAAATCGGATGTTGATGTAACACCAACTGCTATCATGTATGACTATGCAAATACAAATAGCCAGATACCAATTGTACTAAGCAATGTCACAACGCAGACAATAAAGATTCATCCCAGAACAATTATAGCTGAAATTCAACCTGTTAGTATTGAAGCATCACAAGAAAATGATGATGAAAGTGAACAACAACAGGATATTGACACATTGAATATCAATGCAGATTACCTGACAAGAGATCAGTATGATGCAGTAAGAGAACTACTTGCCAAGAACAGAGATGTTTTTGCTTGGAACGCAAATGATCTAGGTCATGTGACAACAGTGCAGCACTGCATTGAGTTGACAGATGACACTCCGTTTAAGCAGCGGTCCCGCAGAATCCCACCTGCAATGTTCCAGGAGGTGAGAGATCATTTGCAAGGACTTTTGGACACAGGCATTATTAGACCATCCAAGTCTCCATTTTCAAGCAATATTGTTCTAGTAAGGAAGAAGAACAATGAACTCCGTATGTGTATAGATTATAGGAAATTAAACAGTATTACCAAAAAGGATGCCTACGCTTTACCCAGAATAGAAGAAATTTTAGAGAATTTATCCGGAAACAAGTACTTTACCGTTTTGGATGCTAAATCAGGATATCATCAGGTAGAAATTAAAGAGGAACACAAGGAAAGAACAGTATTTACTGTCAGAGCATTAGGGTTTTACGAGTTCAATAGAATGCCATTTGGGTTATCTAATTCACCAGCAACTTATCAAAGATTAATGGAGGAATGTTTAGGGGAGTTACATCTGAAAATTTGTTTTATTTTCTTGGATGATCTGATTATTTTTTCAAAAACATTGGAGGAACATTTAGAGAGATTGCAACTGGTTTTTGAAAAACTCAGAACAACTGGATTGAAGTTATCACCAAAGAAATGTGTATTTTGCAAAGAGAGGGTCAAGTATGTAGGCCACATAGTGTCAGAGAAGGGAATAGAAGCAGACCCAGAGAAAACAGAGAAAGTGCTAAACTTGCCACAACCTAAATCACCCGAGGAGGTAAGGAAATGTATAGGGTTTATAGGATATTACAGGAGGTTATATACCTAATTTCAGAAAGATTGCCAAACCCCTCACTGCATTATTTCCAAATCCTATCAAGAAGAAAGGCCACAAGTTTCAACAGCAAAAGTGGAAGTTGGGATCTGAGGAAGAAGCAGCTTTTGAAAAGCTGAAACAATACTTAGCTCAACCTCCAATTCTGGGATTCCCAAACTATAAGGAACCTTTTGAATTACATGTAGACGCAGGTCATCATGGCTTGGGTGCCGTACTTTATCAAAAACGAGGTAAGTACAATAGAGTTATAAGCTATGCAAGTAGAAGCCTAAGTAGGTCAGAGAAAAATTATCCCGCACACAAACTCGAATTTTTGGCTTTAAAATGGGCAGTGACGTAAAAAATGTCTGATTATCTTTATGGACGGAAAACGCCAGTGTTTACTGACAATAATCCTTTAACTTACATTCTGACAACTGCCAAGTTAGACTCGACGGGACTTGGGTGGTTAGCATCCCTATCCAATTTTGATTTAAAAATTTGTTATAGACCTGATAAGAACAATTCAGACGCAGACGGACTAAGCCGAATATCAGACAAAAAACAGATAGACTCATCGGGTGCAGGTATTATCATTCCTAGCTGTATCAAGGTTATTTGTCAAACTTTACACCAACAACCTTATGTAGAGAGTCTGGTATTGGATGACAATTTTGAGAATCTGGAAGATAGTGATTCATCACTGAAAATGGTTACCAAGCCCATCAACTGGGCTAAAGAACAGGATAAAGACGAGACTCTAAGGTTCTGGAAGAGAGTAGTAAGAATTGGAAGGAAACCTAGATCAGATGAAATTTGTGCGAAATTTTTGCTACATGTCCTCAACAGAAATTTTGATAGATTATTCATTGAAAACAGTATTTTATTCAAGGAAATCAAAATTGAGGATGAAATAAGAATGCAGTTAGTATTACCTGCAAACCAGATAGATTTTATTTTGACAGGAATTCACAACAAATTTGGACATCCAGGTAGAGACAGAACACTGTCATTGCTTAAAGATAGATTCTTTTGGCCAGGTATGACACAGAATGTAGAACACTGGATTAAGTCATGCAGCAGCTGGTGTGTTCACAGGAAATCACAGACCAACCAGATAGCACCACTTGTTAATATCAGTACCACCTATCCATTAGAGTTGGTTTGTATGGATTATGTCACTTTGGAAAATCATCAGGAGGATATCAACATATGTTAATTATTACAGATCATTTTACTAGATATGTCCAAGCTGTACCAACCAGAAACACGACTGCATGAACTACAGCAGAAGCACTACTTAAGAACTTCATCTTTCATTATGGATATCCTAATCGACTTCATTTAGATCAAGGGGCTAATTTTACAGGTAAGATCATTCATGAAATTTGTAAAATTACAGGTACTCAGAAATCCAGGACATCACCTTACCATCCGATGGGAAACGGATGGCGGAGCGTTCCAATAGAACATTGTTTGACATGTTAGGAACTTAAGACCCAGATTAGAAAACCAAGTGGAAAGAATATGTAGCACCATTAGTTTCAGCCTACAATTGTACAAGACATGAAAGTACAGGCCAAACAGCATACTTTCTTATGTTTGGACGTCATCCAAGAATACCTATAGATTTAGCTTTAAATGTCAGTGGAAAAGATTTTAAAGGTTTAAACGATTATGTCAAGAACTTGAAAACCAGAATGAAGAATACTTTTAAAATAGCAAAAGATGTTGCAGATAGAGCAAGGAAAAAGCAGAAAGAAGGATATGATCTTAAGGCAAGAGGGGCAAGGATAGATATAGGGTATAGGGTGTTAGTGAACATTTTAGCATTTGAGGGAAAGCATAAGATAATGGATAGATGGGAGGAAAAGCCGTATATAGTGAAGGAGCAGCCAAATGCAGATACCCCAGTCTACGTTGTAGAAAGAGAAGATGGCGAAGGAAAGAAAAGAACAATACACAGAAACTTATTACTTCCAATTGGCTACTTAGATACAGATGTTTTATCCAGTAATAAAGAGACTAGTGATGAGAGAAGTATCAGTAGACCAAAGCCACAACCAAGACCAAGACAAAGAATAACAGGACCAAGACAGATAAAACAACCTATTAGAGAGAAGGCTGTAGAAACTGACTCAGACGACTCTGATGATGATTCAGATTCAGATAACCAGCTGGTAAGAATAGTACATAAAACTGTCCCAACTGACATTATGCGTAGTTGTACCGAGGTTAGGGAGGAGAGTTTGATGATGGAAACTGGGAACTCCGGAGCCCAGGAGGAGGCGGAAGTTACTCCACCAGACGAACCTGAACAAGTAGTAAATCATGATCAAGAACATGATACTGATATAGATCAGGATGAGGAAGAGTCGCATATATCAGTCAGAAGAAGTAAACGGGTAAGTAAACCACCCAGTCATTTATCTGATTACCATTGTTACAGAGTATCAGATGTCTGGGAAGAAAGAGTGTCTATGTTACAGCAACTCATGGCAACTACCGATAAAAAGTATGAAAATGTTTTTTATTCAGTTGATTGCAAATATTATGAACAAGTAAATGTGTTTTAATTCTGTTCATGCATATACTCCTAATGACGAGGACGTCATTTTTCAACAGGGGGAGTATGTGATGTGTTATTTTAAGGGATATAAACTTAAAATAATTAAATTCAGAAATAAAATATTTTAAAATAAATAAAACAATTTAAAACTATACATTATACATGTAGTACATTTACATACTACTAACTTCACTAAGCAGGAACTTAGAGTTATCTTTCTTAGCTTACTTTTAATATTCATTAGGACTAGTTTTAGATAAAAACTAGTTTAGAGGTCAGTGACAGTCTATTGGTCATAACTAGAATTCTGGATTTCAATTGGTTATTCTTATCTAGGGTCAAATTCCTAGAGAGTTCAGTTTGTTTTATGTATAATTTAATTTCAACTCTACAGTCAAAGAGTGAAGGTCCTAAAGTAGTTTACACATATTTCTTAAGTTAATTATATTGGACATAAGAATGACCTTAGAAAGTAAGTTCTTTTATTAATATTTCCATTAACAATATTGCTAGTGAGAGAATGAAAGGTTGTGTGCAAGTGATTGATGTGAGAAGTAAATAAGCAATTGATGATATAAAGAATATCAAGTTGTTTTATTAATTACACGGAGCTATACCAATCAATTATTAAGTGTTATATAGAATAATATAAATCTGACCAATTGATAACCATATATCATTGTACATAGATTGACAAGTACCTTATTGTATATACAGGTCAAAGCCATGTATTGCTGATCATACATTGTCAATGTCTGTATTAGACTAATAACGTGTAATAGTCCACAATTCGGTAATTATTCATCTTTTCGATCTAAAAGTTTACTATTTATAATTTGGGTAATAAGACCTATTTCCTGTTGAATAGTACATTCATGAAGTTAGCTAACAGTGTAATATTTTAGATTTTATGCTTGATGATAAATATTTCTATTTATATATTATTTACAATTGTGATAAAATACGTCCTATTGTTATTAAATATTGATTATGTATGTATTTTGTAGGGTGTTTAAATTATATCACCGTAAATCATCAATCGAAATCTCCATGGCTGTGTGTGTTATTTGTTGATGATTAAACCCACGGTTACATAATGAATAACAAAATGCATGTAGATATAGAATGTTTTAAAGTGCACTCGCTTATCACAGCTGCGACCCGAGCTCTATCCCCGCGATCGACATTAGTTGAATAAACATGTTGGTTGCCCGCTTGGACACGTGGGTTTTCTCCTGGCACTCCGGCTTTCTTCCACATCCATGACTCCCTCGCGCTAACATCCGTGCCAAAGAAAGCTATTAATATACGTTGTATAACTTGTTTATCAAACGTTTTAAAATAAAAAAAAGGTTCAATCAGTTTACGAAAATGCTAATGTTAAAATCGTGTGTATTTAAAAATTGACTTTCCTATCCGATTTAGCAAAAGTATGATGTTCAGTGGGTCGCCCAATATTTATATGTTTGTCGTTCAAAACCCGGGATTTAAAAATATGAATGATCATTTTTTCTGGGGTATCCATCACATGTTAAAATTTCGCAGTGTCAGTTAACCAACAGAGGAAGGTAAATTGCGTAACATTACATATACAGTATGTGTATATAGAATTTTGGTGGTTGCCGTCAAGGTGGGTGACCTGCAGCAATTAGTGTGACTAGGGGTCCGCTAAATTGAAGTAATAGTCCGTTCTTTCAAACAGCAAACTGTTCTTCCTAGAATAATTTAATTTCAAACAAATGAAAATTTGTTTTCAATTTAAATTAAAGGAAATTATTCTGCGTATTCATAACACAGTATTTACAAAATACATCCATAAAATTACCTTTTAATGATATACTGTACACTCGATTGAAATACAATTGACGAACAGACTATAATCAGGGTTAATCAGGAATGGAGAGAGTAATTGAAAACACAGCTAAAGTAAATGTTATACACACATCTAGTATTTGTACCTTTTAAAATAGTAAAAATGTGTTTGTTTGAATGAATGTAAGTTTTGAATCATTATGGAAATCATATGAACAAAGATCTGTTTTTGTTTACATAAGTACAAACAATCTTCTTTACGCGATATGTGATATATCATTTATTCCTCTAGCCATGAAAAAATTAAGAAAGTTTTAAATTTCAATTTTCTTAGAATTTTATATATTTTGATTTTGGAGAGAGGGAGAGAGAGAGAGTGTTGTCTCAACTATTCACGGCACAGGGATGACTGATTGTCAATATAACTGTCTGAAATATGCATTATTTCATATCCTCCACCACCCAATATTACCAAGTAAATCTTCTCTCTTGATCTTTCAAAACTCTTGATCTCTCGAAGTCAAACTGCAGTCCCGTTATTCATAATCTGTTGTTCTTTTACTCTCGATACTCCAAGTGGCCGGAATATGCAAGCGTTACCTAATTTTAACACCTACTTTGTCATTTAAATGGCTCAATGCATTAGACGCGGGACCCGTGTTACGGGATTTCTTCAGGTGACACTTGTCCTGCAAGGTGATAATTGTCCATGATTGACCATACCGTTGCCTAGACTATAATTAACACCGATCGTCCTAAATGTACATATAATCTTATTTATTTAAAACGAGAGAGAGAGAGAGAGAGAGAGAGAGAGAGAGGGGGGGGCGGGAAATATTAATGAGTTAAATAGGAGTAAGATTGAGGGAAAACATACATGCGTTGCGTTGATGCCTACGGTAGCGACCATATAATAGTACATCGCGGAATATTTGTCTTCTTTAAATCTGTCGCATATTTTCAACTCATCATACGCAAAAAATAATACTTTAAAATATTACTAATTTTCAAGTACACGTATATGCATGATTTTGTGATACATTGCTATGTTTGGGACTCTTGAACAACATTAACAAAATACATGTAGCAATAGTTTTCTCGAAATTTTTGTTAAAAACAATTCAAAGAGAATAATGAATTTTCTTCCTATAATATGTATATCTAAATTCTAACAATAATTAAAACAGCGCTTGTTTTCTCCTTCTTGGTTTAATCCCTGATACAGATAACACACCTGTTACGGTGTCTTACACCATCGCGGTAAAATCGTGGCCCCGCGATCACCGCGATGACAATACCGCGACAGTGTATCGCGGAAAGGATTAAAACACCATCACGGTGTCGCGGGAAAATACGGGATCCGCGTTGGCTGTAGTGTAATTCCCGGAAATGTTTATAATTGGCAAGTCGTACATAAAATCCCCGTGAGCTCTCATGATTACTAATGATTACTTTATCTGGTTTTACTTTTTCCCAAGCTAAATTTTTTGCTGTAAAAAAGTACTGCATTATGACAAGAGACTTCAATCTCATATGTCTATTATGAATTCTAATTTACAAGCTCTTTCGTTACACTTTATTGTCATTTAAGTTATCTTTCTTTGGCTTTAACAATACACTATGATGCCTGATCTTCATGACGCCCTAAAGTATAAATGGTATCAAAATATTTAATTCAGAGTCTTTGTTATCACAATATGCAGACGACTCCCTTATTATATTAGATGACAGTGAGAGGTCACCCAGAGAAGCAATTAGAGAGTAAAATAACTTTTATCAAATTTCTGGTCTCAAAATAAATATATCAAAAACTCAACTTGTCTGGACTTGTAGTTAAAAATACTATTCTAATAGAATTTGTGAGGAAATGAACTTTCAATGGACAAGCACCTTTAAACCTTTTTGGAATATGTCTAGATGTGGAATTATCAAATATACCAAAACTTGATTATGACAAGAAATTAGTAAAAATCAAGCATATAATTAATTATTGGAGTAAACGACGACTTACTCCACTTGGCAAAATAACTCTTATAAAACCATTGCTCTATTGCACAATTAAATCTTCTCTTCACTTCTCTACCCTCCCCATCAACGATTTTTATGAAAAATTCCATTCCAAAGAAAATAAACTTTAAAAAAAGCAAGTTGTGCAAGACTTTATTAATGGAGGTTTAAAAATGCTTGATATTAACAGTTACAATCTGGGATTGAAATCATCATGGATAAAAAAAATTCTTTATTTTTAAGAAACAAAATGGAAAGTGCGGCTAGGCAAAACTGTTTCTATAAAAAATTATTAAAAACTGGTTCAGACTATATTGATGTTGTTTAAAATGAAATAAAAAATCCCTTCTGGAAAGATACATCTGCTGTCTTTCAAATAATTCAAGAAAATATAGAAGCTCAATCGTGAGATGAATTTAATACTCAACCAATTTGGAACAATCCGAAAATCAAAATTGAAAATAAAACATTTTTTTTTTATAAAAACTGGTTTGACAAGAACATAGTATACATAGCAGATTTGCTTGATGGAAATGGAAATTTTTATTCTTTAGAAGATTTACAGAAAACAATTGAGATCAAAAGACATTTTCTGAATAATGAACACTTCAAAATTCAATTAAAGCAAGTCCCTCAAACTCTAAAATTCAAATGGGATATCACTACTGGCACTGTACCAGTTATCGGCTAAAATTTAACGTTTTCTTCTCGTATTTCCTTATTTCTTGATATTTTTGGATAAAACTTCGACTTACTTTAAATAGTGAACTCCTTATTTATCAATCTGTTAGTATATATCATTATTTAGAACCAAAAACATCTTGTTTTGTGCTTTTTAGCACACCCCGAATTTGCCGAGTTTTTACGATTTACTGTACCAGTTATCGGCTTCGTGTTAATAGTAAAATCCCTGTACATGTTGATTTTATAATCTGCTAAATGTAATTTGAATTATGCCCCTTGCTGGGTCAGACTAAAGTAATCGGGGTTATGATACATTATAAACAAAACTCATAAAATTATTCGTTTATTATCATACGGTAATACACCAAAATCGGAGACTATTCAATACATAATTGTGCAATCAGACGTTCAACTGCGCTACGAATCTTCCGGAAATTAGTGAATTCCTTTTGTTTATACATGTTATATATATTGATATTATATGTCAAATCAAAGAACGGATATGATAACCGTAACGTATCATAAAGAGGTGATAATCTATTTTTAACTTAATACGTCACTTCTCCCACTGCAGAAAGTGCAAAAATGTAAAATCAGCGGTAAACAATAATCGTTTAAGCTCATGAATAAAAACATATTCAAGAAAGTTTTCAAGCAAACTTACCTATCTTTATTTGAAAAAGACGACTGAATTAAAAAAATTTGGATTGTCGCTTGCTATAAACCCGAACTCTCAGTTTAGCCAGTAACGGGTCTTAGCCGATAACTGTTACAGTACCATTAGAACATTTCTTCCTCATAATATAAAAACAGTTTGTAACAACAAAAATTGTTCAATATTCTCACTGCAGAACAAAATTACTCATCTTGGAAAAATGAAATGGGGAAAGTTTTATTTTTAAATTTCAGACCTTCAGTGGGAAAAAGTCTTCATACTTCCTTTTTTATACACCAAAAATTATAAATTTGAATTGTTGCGATTATGAATAAATCAGTATTTTTTGACAACAAACTCATATTTATTTAAAATAGGTAAAACAATGTGGTGTCCTTTTATTAAAGTAACTAATAAACTTTTATGCATCTGTTCTGGGACTGCGTACATCTCCAAAATCTTTTAAGCCGCTTTATATCATATGTGACAGAAAGGGTTTAACCATTACATTAGAAGAAAAATCATGCATATTAAGAACCCCTAATTCAATTTATTTGGGTTTGATTTTTCTTATAATCAAATCTTACACATACAGGAAAAGATGTCTACAAGAAAATTTATCAATCCATGAACTCTTGATTTATTTCAAAACCCGTAAAACTACACTTAAATACACTGCAACAAAACAAAGCAAATATAAAATTATACTTTCTTAAAGTTCTGACTGGCATTTTCTCGTGTACATGTAGATCCGTAACATTGATATATCGACTTATTTGCACGATATATGTATACCTTGTTTGAATACAACAACTCGGCAGTTAATATTTTGATTATGCCTATGTATTACTGAAATATTTCTGACATGATACATGCATCCTCACGATTCACCTATTATCTCCCCCCACTCTCCATTTTCTACTTTTCCTCTTTTTCTCTCCCTTTAAATTGTTGAAATTGATCTTGTCAACAGATTTGTGCTAAACATGCTTACATGTATATATTGCATTTGCAAATGTAACTTATATCTTATTCATAATAAAAAAAAAATGAAGCCCTAAATGGTAGGTAGCATATTTTTACCCTTAGTCAAACTAAAACCAGCCCTTTAATGATGAATCGATAAATGATAATTTAATAAGGGTGTGTGGACGAATTGTTGTAAGTATGCGTAAAAGCAAGTTCGATATTCTTAACCATGATGTCATTTTGAAAGTGTTATCAAATAAAAATGCTCCACCAAAGGAATTTTTAAAATACTAATTATGGTCCAACTAATTACACCTTAAATTTGCATTGATGTCTATGGGCAACATATGTTTTAATATAATATTGTAAAAAGTAACTTAAAATTTGTAAAACTCTCTTGGTTAATACATACATAAACTTTGTCTTTATAAAAATATATAATAAAATGAATCCTTAACAGCAGATATTTTGACGAAATTAAAATTTCCTTTTTTTTCAACAAGGGGAGATAACTTTTTTAAAAATTTTAAGCAAAATGACCGGCTTCTTATATGTTGTCAGTCATGTGGATTTGGTTCATTTCACTTTCATTGTTATCTAGCAATACTTATTTAACTAGTTTAAAATGATTCAAAATTGTTCAGTATCCTTTCATTATACATTGAATACCTTAACATATGTTGAATGATGTTTTGTATGATTTTTAAAATGTCAAAGTGTAGCGTTACATGTATGAGTGGTACTATCCTCCTAATGTCAAACAAGAGCGTTTTATACCCATTGTTTACCATGAACTATTGATCAAGACGCCCAAATATTTGATTGCATAAAGAAGGGAATAGTTGGTTTTTCCCTTTTGAACTTTGTGTTAACCCCGCAATGGGGAACAACTTTTTCAAAGTGTGTTACGACTATATGAAGGTTTAATGTTTTAATGTAGATTTAGGTTTTACTGTAAAAGTGTAATTGTGTACTGACGTTAATTTTAGTTGCTATTATCCACTTATGAAATCTTTGTGCCATCGTAATTATATGATATCTTATGGCGTTGGTAAACCTATGGGAAGCATTGGCTTTTACCAAGCGTCTTTTACCATAGATAGGGGCCAAGTCAAGCCTCGACTTTAATTTTTGTGAAGAACTAGGCCTGAACATATCCCCTGGTAATATCACAAATTGGATATAAGTCCGATATTTACAAGTAGCAGCTTAAGCTCTTTGGCATTTTTCATAATTATATATCCTGCCTTGAAATAAGTCGTGACCAATTCGTTCAGCGAACCTGAATTCCCTTTAACAAAGAATGACTTTTGCCTAGTTGGTCCAGTGGTTTTTGAGAAGAAGCTTAAAATTTGAAAAAAATACAGAGAGAGAGAGAAAGAAAGAGAAAGAGAAAGAGGCGGATAATAAGTGAACAGGAAAGTATATTTGCGATTCTCGTTCAGCTGAGCTCAAAATGTGTTACATAAGGAATTTACATAACTATCTTTTATTTTTAGTTTGATTATTAAAAAAAACAAATATGTTCATGACCACTCGAGCCACTTTGACAAATGTTAGATGTATTATTTATTTTATTTAATGAGAAAGAAGATAGTGGTTATATCAATTAATTCAACTAAGAATAAATTGGCCCATACAGCTTGTTGTATATAGTAGTGATTGAATAAATGCCTAAATAAGAAAGTAAGGGGAGCTTAGTAATGTTAAAGTGTCCCTAGTCTAAAATATAGCTAGAAAACAGCATTGTTTAAAACAACGAAAAAGGAATATTCTTGGACTGGAAATTTAGTTCTGGAAAAGAAGATTTTAAAACTTTTTAAAACATATTCCCCAAAAGAATGCTATGTTAATCTTGAAACTAAGTCAAGGGCTCAATTTTTTGTCTTGGTGTCACGGCTATAGAAAATAAAATCTACACGATTGGAAGACGCGCACATAGTACTCAATAATATCAAAAAAGTACAGTCATAGCATGCAAATGCTATGGTATAACATTCCAATGATATGAGATTTTAATGCTTTGCAATGCTTTGGTGTATAATGTAAAAGATGTTTTAACTGACTCTAGCATTGTAGTTCTTTATTTAAAAAAAATCAAAACATTTCCTTTACATAAATCTGTGTTGAGCTTTCAACCCATCTTCAGTATTGGTCCGGAGGTTACGGTTTTAAAGAAGGACATTCATCTTATATTTAGGAATTTATTAAATTTCGATACGGTCAAACAGGTCATATAACAAATGACTATCAGTTTAATCAAATTCAAGATCACTACCTTTTTTCCTCAACTTGATAAACATAAATGTTGTTATCTGCCGTTATGTAGATATCTGTTTAAGATATGAAGTTTCTATCCCTCAATGACATGATAGAATGTCAGAATGTTTATCAGCTTGTACAACCTATTTGGAATAATTATTTAAGTTTAAATTGATATTGCTTAGCCGACATTTTTCTAATGCTCCTAAGTTTTGAAGATATTTTGATTATTTCGTATGCTTCCAATATCAAATTGCAAATAATATTTTCAAAACATATTTTGAAACCCAGATATCTTATCAAAGTTCACATGCTTTAGACAAATTAATGTTATTGTTTTAAAAATGCTTAATAAACTCATTGATTTATAGCATTTCTGAATTGCAAAGTCGACAAATATTCTGGTACGCCAATGTTCCGCCAGAAACATTGTCCTTATTGGATTATAAACCTTGTTTACGATTTCTATGCCAAGTTGTATGATAGTAAAAAAAAAAAGAAAGTATAGTAGAATGAACATTTAATCAAATTTACTTTTGACAAGTTGAAAACCAGAAAAGAGTCCTTCCTTAGCAACTTAATATCTTCACTATCTATAAAAGATTGGGTATAAATATTGTCATTTATGATGCAGTTAGTCTTAAAAATATGTTTTGTCACAAACACACTATTTTTTTTTCATAGAAATCATTTCAATTCACTTATTAGTAGACTTATATTTGAAAACACAAACTCGTGTGCCCATTTTGATCAGCATATAAATTGTAGCAAATTATAAAATGTATGGATTGTTTCACACAAAATGACTAACATTATTGGGAAAAAGTTTGTGCATATCGCGAATCTTTATGGTGCTGCTTGCCCTATCCATATGTCTCATGAAGTGTTTCATACCGGTGTATATTTTCCAAATTCATACGTTTAAACACAAGGTTCTGTTGCTTTTATTATGTACAAATGTGGTTAGTTTAAGATACACTATTGTTGACAATCGGAAAAATGTCTGATTTGAGCAGAACAATCCACGTTTTTTTCATCAATTAAAAAACAAAAAGCTGTATTAACAATTCATAAACATATTATAACATTTTATTTCATGTTTTTGTTGGTTTTTTTATTTTTTTGAAAATTAAAAAAAAAAACTCCTTTTAAGTACACAGCTATTTATGAGATTGAATTTGGCATTGTTTCCACTGTACATTCCATACAATTATACTGTTGAAATAATGCTATTTCTGAGCTGTATTTTATTCACTATTTGAAAAACGTTCAGCATAATTATAAACTTATTTTTCAGTCGTTGACATCATTTGTAAACAATACTAATAAGAACGGGCATTACAGTTTGAATTTATGTAGAAACTTGAATTTCTTTGCAGAAACTATTTGGATTTTAAGACTGTCTAATTTTTGGCACATTGGAAGCATAACGAAAGTTGATATATCTACTGCGGAAAACTTTCAGAAACTTTATGAAACTTTAAATTTCCGCTAAGTTTCATAAGATTTTAGCATTTCTAATACCGTATTTTTTGTAAAGTGACTAAAATTATATTATATCTACGATAAAAATGGATGTATATTAGGGTGAAGAACTTTATTCAGATGAAGTTTATCGGAAATTCATTTGAAGTCTCTCTTTCATATTAGTTTGGTTGTTTCAAATTATTGCATACGTATTTAAAAACATGTTTTACGGTTTTGTTTTGTATTTTTTTTTTTTTTTTCTTTTTTGTGTGTTTTTTCTTTTTTTTTTTTGGTTTGTTTAAAAAAAAATTTTGATGCACATATTATTTCGTTTAAAAAATACAGAAGAAGGTATATGTTGCGTTTAAAAAATACAGAAGAAGGTATGTGTTGATCATCGTATTGTAGTATTTTGGTAAGCGTTTATCGATAGATCAAGTTCTTGATAAGTTGAAGCTTCTTCACTTTTAACACCTGTATGGAGGTATACAGACTCATTCCCGCAAGACATTGGACTGTCGGAGGCCTTCATTCTGTTTATTTTCCTAGGACATAAATTGTGAGAAAAATAGATACATAATGATAAAAAATATTTCTTAAAGGAATATTTCATAAATGAGAATTACAACTGAATGAATTTATCAAATGCAGAGTCATACATGTAATATATCATTAAACCATTACTACTTATGCATATAATTGTAAACATGTCAACAAAAATGATTTTTTATAGCTTTATATTGAAAAATACCTGCAAAGTTCTATTCCACAGACGATAAGAATAATGTTTAACGATATGGAGATTGACAATCCTATGACAAAATTAGTGGAAGTCTGCACATCATGATTTGTCAGTAAATGATCTGCCTTATCTACTAAAACAAGCGTAACATTATCTTAAAGAAATTGTCAATTGAGAATTTTTTGATGGGTTCAAATTTTTTCAAGTCTTATTTTTTTAAAAAATAAAACACTTTAGTTCAATATCATACCTAACCTACTGAAATATTTGAGTCTTTTCTTATATTTTAAAAACGCAACTTTATGCATTTCTGAATTTGTCGCAGATATCAACCTAACAACATTTTTTTATATTAAGGCACTTCACTACACTAAGACTTGTACTTTTTTTAGACACTACGTAACAAGATGGCGATTTAAATGTTTTGTTAAGCTGTTTGTATAAATCAATTCAAATGCATATCGTCGTAGCTCAGTGGTTAAAGTGTCGAGATTGTGAACCGTAGATCATGAGTTCGAATCCGCCTGGTGCTTTGGTTCATGTTTACTGAATGAAATTTTTGAAAATATCATTTTTTATCTAAAATTGAACATTTTTCGCCTATTTGACATTTATACTTTTTATCCATCATGCTTTCTATCATAATAAAGCAACTCTCTGCTGATTTGAGAAATTATTTCAAGGTGTAGTGAGGCACCTTAAGACAGAGAAACACACAGATTACATTATTTCTTATTAGGTTAGTTACTGACTCACTACGGAAATATATTGGGTTGATCAATCTCATAGATGGCGAGGCGAAGCCCAATATATTTCCGTAGTGAGTCAGTAACTAACCTAATAAATGTTATGATTTCCCGAGGACTATCAGGCCACATGTTAATTCACAAATAGCGATGTACAAGATGTCTAACACCTCGTCCAATTTAACTCATCTAAAATCTTCAAAATTTTTTATCTCACCTTTCAAATACCCCTTAAAAATGTTTGCTTCACCCATGTTTACCTACAATGTTTTGTTGCTATTCCATTTTAAATCTTTTCTCCTTTCCTTTCCTGCAGAGATTTGAGCAAATTCCGACGCTGCCATTATGATCTCCTCCAGACAAAACAATGTGACGTCAATATTCTAAGGGCAACTACTCTAATCTTAAAGAATTTCAAAGGGCAACTACTCCAAATACTTAAAGAACTTACGACATGCGGTTTATGTATTAAATTCTATGAAATGTCGAAATGAGTAAGCGAAGCGTCGGCCAATGACGGTCATATTGCCTAATATTTTTTTCTCTCCGAACAAATATACAGATATATGAGGCAATCACGTGCTATGTTTAAACCTATGAAAGTGTGACATTTCAGTCCAAGGGAAAACAAATAGATTTATAACACATGACGCTATTTATCTTTAAGAACATATAAGACAGGGGTTAATTTGGGACATTAGAAAACTGATCAGAAAAGATTAAGATCATCTTCAGATTATCAATTACAAAAAGTCTAGAATACTATTTTTTTATAACAATTTCAAAATTTTTCTTCACATATTTTAAAGTTAAACATTCAGTTTCATTTGAAGTTTCAGTTTTAAATATTGAAATTGTTCTATATTCAAGTTTAAAAATTCTTAGCCCTACTCAATTATGATCTATTATATTCTAATGTTATATTAGAAGAACACCTTTTAGCCCTACTCAATTATGATCTATTATATTCTAATGTTATATTAGAAGAACACCTTTTGAAAATAAATCGAAATCATTTTAATAGAAGTAAACCTTCATCACATTGCTTCCCATATTTACAGCCATACAGACAGCTGCCGTTTTTACTGTCACACGTCTGGTTGATACAGTGTTCATTGCATGGATGCTGACAATTTTCTCCGAAG
Organism: Magallana hongkongensis; assembly: GCA_015776775.1. NCBI lineage: Eukaryota > Metazoa > Mollusca > Bivalvia > Ostreida > Ostreidae > Magallana > Magallana hongkongensis. The sequence continues at coordinate 70,934 of VIAA01000089.1, read as the reverse complement.
GTCGACATGCATTCTGAATAATGTTTGAATATATTATTACTGTTAATACTTTCTTATATGTACAAGAAGGGGTTTTTTTTCTTTTTTTCTTTTTTTTTGGGGGGGGGGGGGGTGTTATCGTCGATTTTTTCCTAATATTTTTATAACCTTCAAGCATTCAAATTGCTTTTTATTTTGATTATTGCTAACCCCCCCCCCCCTATTTCTATAGTATATAGACAGACAGAACACCCCTCTCACACACAGCAAGTTGGTACATTGTATTGGTATACACCTATATCCTATATATATATATATATATATATATATATATATATATATATATATATATATATATATATATAAAGCACTGAATAGAATCAACAACACTAGGCATCTTTTAAGTGTCGGATCTAATGTATAGATACTAAGATAGTAAACTGAATATATAAAGCACTAAAAATGGCTAACGACAAGAACAATATAAATTGTCAAATTTTCGGGACAACCAGTCCCTTCCTCAGGACCAAAAAATAAACTACATGAGTACAAAACAAAGAAAACAAAATCTAAAGCTACTACTAAACTACTTAAGATACTAAAATAGAACAGCTACATTATAAACATTTGTTCACATTCATAAAGAAGGTGTTGCTACTGTCGCCGATCGCTCTAAAGTATATATATATATATATATATATATATATATATATATATATATATATATATATATATATATATATATATAGTACAAATTATCTAAAGAAAAAGAAGAAGATTAATATCTACATCATCATTGATGTGTTAATTAAATATTTATACAAGAAAGAGACAACTCCATGGTAACCATCTCTTTGTAAAGTCTTCAGTAGTAAATAGTTTCTTTTCAATATTGTAATAGGTTTGTAAGTAGGACATTAACATTTCAAAATAGCTTTATGTCTTTTCTCGACCTTTGAAAAATATATTTGTTTACCAATATAATAATCAAATTAACTACATGATCCATATCTGGATTACCTAATAGTACACTCTGGATATCAAATGTTATTCTCTTGCCAGATCTATTAAAAATATAGTCTGACAATTTTTTCAAGAGACTCAAGATTTAAACTTACAAATGATTAACATTGTCACATTAATTGCTCGGATATTTTTTTTTACAATAACACAATAGTGAGGTTAATTTTATTGTCTGTACTTATTTGGTAATCCTTCAACTCGAACTTGTAAAATATTGACTAGTCTATGAAAGTATTACCAGTTGTGCAATTATAACCCGTCCATCCTGCAGTACAGGACGTACACGATCCGTCTGTGTGTCGACATATGTCAGTTTTACAATTTGGTGAACACAACCGGGAACAGTTTGTTCCGAAATATCCTTCCTCGCAGGCTAAAGGTCAACATATACACAAAAACAGATCATAAGTAACATATCAAATTAAAAAGAAATGAAACGTTTTAAGGGCATTTTATGATGGCAAAAAAAGGGCGAGACAAATTTAAATTTAAATGTAAACGTAAATTTTGAACGTGGATAACTTGTTTTTTAATACTTCAATGTGTTTTAAGAACTTTTACATTTAAGCAATCATTACAAGACCTACACACTGTTGTCTTTAGCAGTTATCACCGTTTATCAAATTATTAAGTAACCATTAAATATGATAGATTTGATTTACACTGATGTATTATGTATGTATTGCATATTATCGTGTTGATAAAAAGTTTAAAAGAATAACATCGGCGAATCTGCAAAAACAGTCGCAAAACTGGCCTTTTTGTCAACTCAGTTTGATCTCATCTGATATAACCATAGCTTTACCTTTGACCTCAGTCAGTTCGGTGAACAAACAACATTTTTTTAATTACCAATGTTACAATAAAATAATATTTCTTACCGTCAGTACACCGTGATCCAACATACCCGTCCTTACAACCATTAGAACACTCTCCACTTACATGGTGACAGGGTTTGTTGTTTATACAAAGTCCACTACAACGTTCTTTGCAATGCATTCCAAAATATTCAGGAGGACATTCTATGCAAAAAAGGATGAATTCAGTATGTCAAAATTATAATACAAACAATTAACATTAGCATTCAAAGGTTAATGTGCGATCCGTTTTAATTATAAAAGAAACTGAAATAAAAATAAAATAAATAAAACTGAATGTATATATATGGCTTTGTAAGTGTATTCACCTTTGCTGCAATTATTGCCTGTATATCCCATGCTACATCCCCTGTCACAATGTCCGGTATGTTTGTTACATGGAGAGTTGTTCAGACAGTGACCACTGCAGTTGTTGACACAGTTATATCCGTAGGTCCCGTCATTACACTCTGTAATAATTATTGATAAAGATACTTAAATACAGTAACACCATATACATAAATGCCATGAAATGACGTCTTCCTTTAAATTTTCTTAAACAACAGTGTATGACCAAAAAAATTACAAAAATATTTCATCATGCTATATTTTTAAACAATATAATTTAATTTTTTCTATTAAACAGACACTTGGTCAAAAACAAGTGTAAGTTTTCTGGTTATTCTGCGCTACGATACGAGGATAATCATGGATTTATCTTATATTACAGGTACTTGAATTACCTTTATCACATTGTAATCCTGTCCATCCAGCACCACACATTTTCTCACACTGACCAGTCACGTGATTACACGGGGTGTCGTCTCTACAATGTCCTGAACACTGCTGGCTGCAATTTACGCCATACCATCCATCTCTACATTCTTTTATTAAGAAAACATTTATACTTCTGTGCACAATACCTGCAGTGCCTTTTTAAGTGTATAAAATTTAATTGAAATTATACTTAACAATAAACGGAAAATTAAAAAAAAAAACAACTAATGGTACGATTTCCCTCCAATCTTACTTGTATTACATTTTACTCCAGTCCATCCACGTTTACACAGAGAACACGCTCCATTCTGTATGTGACACGTGTTGTCTTTACAGTTGGCGGGACAGGGAATGTCACAGTTACTACCGTAGACACTGGTATTATTACAACCTGTATTATACAGATAAGTAACACAAGACAAAAACGTGAAAAATTCAATAATTACAATATCAATGAAATATACTAAAGGGATATTGCCAAAGCAGGTAATCCGAGATCCTATCTTGTTTTTTAAATATATCAATTTACATTGAACATCACAACATATATCTTTTCTAAAGCTGCACAAACTCATTGCAGCTTAATTTTTGCTAAATAAAGAAATAATAAGTTAACATCTACGTTCAAATCAAGTATTTGTTTTATTGAAAAATAACGAAAGTAAACTTCCACTACTATATAAAACGATAGGGGGTCGGATTCTAAAGCTATTTTCATCATACAGAAGTGAAGCTACTTCCTTAAACTTACAGAATCACAATATATGTCAAACTATATACAACACAGTAAATAACAGATGTCACCTAGAAAAAAAGGAATACTTGAATTGTCCGTATACTAGTCCAGTAGCAACATTTAAACTGTTAAAGGATTTTATCACTCTAGATATATCTTGTTGTCTTTAATTGTCCTTAAAGTGGAACTTTTTCTTACGAGAAAATGATGCAAAATCCATGCACTGTATATCCAAATTAACACAACGTGTTGAGAACAGATTGCTTGCACACTTATGAAGTAGCGTCCTTTCCTTTTCACGTAAGGAACCCACCACGCTAACAGAAGCTCGCCTATGATTTCATCTTGCGTAGGCCATTTTAAAAATTGGCTTCTTTATTGGTAAGCAATGTATTTGATACGTTTTTCTTGCTCTGCTTATCGTACTTCTGTCAAATAGTCCATAGTGTCCCTATCACTTCCAGAATATTCCCAAAATCAAAGAAACGAAGTGCAAGCATTACCTGTAAAATGACTATGGTAATTTTGCTTCACACAGAATAAAGAATATGTTGCCGTTCATATGCTATTTGGAAAAAAGACTTGTCATGAACAATTCCAAAACTTAAGCCTCCTTAACATTTCATCACACTGTGTGTACCTTTTATTTTTTTATGTTTCGTACTCAACTAAAGCAAAAATAATGCAATAACATGGTTGATAAACATTCATATGAATCAATTAATATAATAATAAATATTCCCCAACATGATTTATATTGGGTTTTCCGTTTAGAGCTCGAAATTTTTGTCTGAAAAGCCCGATATTTTCATAATAGAAAAAATTACCGTAGTTAAATTATCTAAGAAACTACTTGCCATGCCAAATTGAATATCGTGGAATTTAAAATTAATACTTATCATTAAATCAACTCCCATCAGTACTTCAGTTCTTTGATTTCTCATGCTCGACATTAAAATCAAATACATAAACATTACTTATAATGTGTTTTTATAACAATATTTTCTATAACTTTTTTTCAGAAGATATTTTAAGATGTTAAGATATTACAAAAACATAACAGTAAGAATACACATACACCTGGCGTTGCAATTGTTTTCTAATAATAAAGATATATACCCTCTACTTATCAGGTAAATGGTATAAACTTCTACCTATAGTCTATTTAAGATATTTTAATTAACACATTATCATTTTCACTGGGACACAGAAACGAAAACATTTTTTTACGGAAATTTATAATGGGGAAAACTATACATCTTTTCTTCCGTTGGAGGTCATTTGGAACACTCGCACAATTTTTCAACGCCATCTCAGTCAGTCGCTGTAGAAACGCAGGTATGTCATACGTGTATATCTATGTTATTTTTTTTACGGATTTCACAGATAAATAAATATACATGTTTACAAAATCCCCTCTCTCTCTCTCTCTCTCTCTCTCTCTCTCTCTCTCTCTCTCTCTCTCTCTCTCTCTCTCGTGTATTGCAATATGTATACAGTGTATTTCTTCAAAACATTAACTGGATATCTATGTAAGCGTGTAACCTTTTTGGGTTACACCTTCTATTAATGAACATTGAACAAATGAATATTACGTCGTTATTACTTTGACGTCACAAATTAAGTATCCCCCCCTTTTTTTTTTTTACATAGGATCCTAAAAAGATACATTTTCTTAAAATTACTATACCCTGTTACTATCATAGTCTATCCCAACACATTTTTGCCGCACATTTTTAAAACTGTTCTATAACAGTATTTATTAATACCTCTTGGTTTTAACGATGTTCATTCAATGGTATAAAACAATCCCAAGATTTCCCATTAAAATGCCCCCTCTAGCTTGTCAGATTTCAATACAAGGCTGAAAATAACAAAGTTCTCGGGAATTTTTTCTTTGTCATAGAGATGAAGGTACTCGGGTGATTGAGATTCTATTAGTAGCTCTTATCACGCAGAGGTTTGTGATATATTGAATTGATTTTCGTTTGAAACGAACCTTGATCGGATTTGACCTCAATCCTTTATCACCTATATCAGTAATCTCTATTCTCCGTCAGTTTATTCTCTCTTTTCAGCAAACAAATAACCAAACAACAATATGTTTGCTTTTTTAATTTAGTGTTTATTTAAATAAATATTTAATGTACCAAGGTAACGTGAGCTACATGTAAACCAGTAAGTTAAATTAGATAATTAACTACGATTTAACAACCAAAACCTGATATCAATCGTAAATTACCTTATTTTGAAGTAATTTTGATAACTTGTTAATTTGCGTGATAGATAAAGTATTAGTATAAAGTTATAGTGGAAGTAAAAATTTTAAATGGTTGTTCTGGTCGGCGCAACCACAATGTAGACCATTACAGTGCTGCGTTTTTGCTCTGTCAGTTTCTATGAATGTATGGGTCACAGAGGAAACTCATATCATTATATGTGAAAAGTCGTTTACAAACATCCAGTTTTGTGTGTGTTTTTTGTTTTTTTTTTGTTTTTGTTTGTTTTTGTTTTTTTTTTTTTGTGTTTTTTTTTTTTTTGTTTTTTTTTTTTTTGGGGGGGGGTGTTGTTCTGTTTGTTTGTTTTTGTTTTGGTGTGTGTATGTGTGGGGGGGGGGGGGGGGGGGGGGGGGGGACTCTAGCATATACCTTGTACTTTGACTTCATAAAGCTCTGTAAAGACATTGTTAACTTTATATTCTGTAGGGAATGTAAGTCCTGCCAAACGTTCGTTGTAATATATGACATATCGTCCTTGATATATTGCATTCATTAATGTTATTTTAAAATCATTTTTTAGGTCAAAATAATTTCTAAAACAAAAAAAAAACCTTCAATATAACTCTGTTATTTTACATTTATATTGATGTATCGTGATTTGTTTTTTTTAATATTTACCTTGTACTTTGACTTCACACAGCTCTGTGTAGACATTGTCAAGTTCATATCCTGTAGGGTATGTAGCTTCTGCCAAACGTTCGTTATAATATATGATATATCGTCCATGTTTTAAACATATTGTTGTAAAGTTAAGGGGTGGTAACGGAAGAGCGTCGTTGTAACACAAATTCGAGGTCTTTATATCCGGACCAGATGATACATCAGAGTTTGATACATACAGCGAGAAACCTGCGAATCGTCCTCTTTGACGATCAACTGAAAAAATATTTATAGAAACTATGACTTTATAATGTTACCAAACGTTAATACGAAAAGGAAGTTTTCAATGCAGAGTATTGATCAAGTATTAGCTACATAAGGCTCATTAGCAATATGCCAGCTATATCCATTACAACTTGTTTATCAACCATTATTGAAACAAGATTTCTCTGTTTGTTTTACAAACTGATATTATCTAACATTTTTTTAGTTGTTTGATATTTCTAATTACTGTAAAAAAAACATAGGCTTAGACTAAGTAGTCAAAGGTTTTATGCGTTACTAATAAACTAGTTTTAACTATATTAAATCCCACTCTTCATGGTTTGTATACGGATATAATATCCCCATCAATGTATTAACATTTATCTGTAAGATAAAGGGTTTCTCACGTTGAATATGTATTAATTGGTATCCTCCCAAAGATAGAATTCAGCTTATGAACTTTTACTTGTATACACAAACTTATATATTGTCTTGTTTTTAGATATTTAGGTTAAACCAGTAACAGTCATGAAATACATCTTTGTTCAACAGTATCCAACTCGCGATCAAGAACTCGAATTGTTGACAGAAAAAACATAGTGGTCAAGTTTCTAACGCCTTACTTTTGATATTCTAGAATTTAAGAGATCTAATTTTAAAGCGTCTGTTATTTAAAACTCTGCCTTCATTAAAAAAAATGTAGTCCAGTGGGTAAAAACTCGACCATGACCCTTTTGTTGAAAAACATAGAATACGATAACTATATGCATGTTTTTCATGTTAGCGTTTCAATACAGTTTAATTAAATATGTAACCTGTAGTAAGCTGCTTGAAAAAAAAAGTAAATAAAAATCAGTAACACCAAATATCTGTAAATATATTATTTTTGCAATAAATGATAGATGAAGATGGTCATTTGACATTAAAAATAACATCAAATTGTACGAATTAGAACGTAACGTCAGGCGGATAGATAGGTGTATTTTTTTTTTTTTTTTTTTGGTTTTGTTTTGTTTTACTATGACGTAGGCAACATTCTTTATACGATATAAATTATTTTTTTTATCCAATCAGAAAGAGAATTAAAATATATTCTACTATATCAAAATAATATACTCGATTTTTTAGGCTTTAATACCGAGAAATTGGAAGAGTACTGTCTTTTGATTTTAAATTTTAAACAACAACGGTAATTGAAGATTACCAATTTGTTTTTATTTTTCTCAATCAAGCTTTGCTAATTAATAAGGCAAATCCATTAAAATAATTCCGGAAATCATCTGGATTTTTTGGATTTTACAATCTTTCGCATGCGCATTACATTCCAGCTAATCACAGGAGGCTATTTAGTTTATGCTTCCACGATATCACATTCGCATGGATAAACTCAGAAACGATAATACAAATACGTGCAAATTTTCAAGGAAAATTTGCAATATATTCTGTTTATAAAATACGGGAGATAACTCTAACTCAGTATATATAATATGAAAAATACCGAGAGTTCCGAATGCCAACATGATGTGTAAATTTGAAGTGAGTAAAAAGCGTTGGTGAAAAATTGTTTAATTCTTCATTAATTTGAATTAAATTTTCTTATGAAAGGTTGACTGTCTTAAAATGGTTTGTTATAAATAATTTGACTGTTTTTTTTTAAATGCAGCTTCGTTAATTTTCTCCAAAATTGTTTTGAAGCGACTCTGCAATTTGTTTGGCTACTTTACGGGTATACAGGAAGGATTTTAACTGTTGTTAAGGCCTGTCCCGTTACACAGTTAGATTATCTAACTAAGCAGATTATCGTGAAATAAATAGCCATATTATAGGCTGAAAGTTTGGTTATGGAAATGTGAACAATACGGTGTGCCGATGTATCTGTTTCGTAAATATCCGATACCATATGCCAACAGACCTTCATTACGGATTATCCTACCAGTGCAACTTAATTAACAGCAACACTTAATCAACTAATTTATTCGTTAGCGGTGTTTTTCAACACTGCTACGCAGACAGTCCGCTGCGACGGCGAAGGATTTTATTTTTCGGGCTTATAAAGATGTAGTTACAACTTTTAAATTCAGTCTATTTTCATTACTTAGATTTTAGTTAAGTGGCAGTTTTGTAGAAGTTCATTCTCATTCCTTATGTAGTTTTTTTACATCTCGAAGAAAGAAAATTAGTATGTGTCGTTTAATTTGTCATGTTATAACCGTCAATGTTTTAGATCCAGATGATGTCAATTCTTGAAAGAAAGAAAGAAAGTGATGTTTTAAGTTGGATATTGACCTCAAACTATCCATTTTATTTAATTATGTAATTTTAAAAATTAATCCACACGCGTTTGAAATTAAACCGTCTCAATTTGTAGACAATTTAAAACCTATAATAATTTCAGTTAAAAATATGATGTTTAGTTGTAATATGGTTCGATTATTAAAAGAACATTTAAAAAGAATTTTTTTTCTTGTCTGCACGTGAAAAGATGTTGTTGATTTTCAGTTGTTTTAGTTACATCGGGATTGGATTGCTTTCTGAAGGGATTGGCCAATTTTGAGCAGTAGTTTAAAATTTTGTTAATTTAATTCAATCATAAATTGCCTTTAATTACTTCCTCTTTAGATAAATCTTTTGAAATTGTTTTACCCATAGGTTTGAAAAACATAGCAAATATGCTTTTTATTTTCATAAATAAGTTTTATTAAATAATTCAAACGTCTTATTGACATTACTGAACAATAAAATATTAGATGTTAATACCATGCCTTTATTCACACGAAATTCAAAACGCTGCCTTGTGTTACTTGGAACCAAAACATATTTTCAATTTTCATAGAAAATACAAAATAATTTTGTATAAAATACTAAGGGCATACACTTAAGCTTCTTTGAACTGTGAAATCTGGCCTCAAAAATAATGATTTAACAATCTATAAACTAAACGTTTTATGTAGCATTCCACCTAAGAGCAAAGAATACTTGAGCCATGTAACATGTGTAAAAGCACAAACCATAACCGTCGAAGTTTTTGAACTGTATGTTTATGCTGTAGATGCTGTACACTTCACCAAGATCCACCTTCCACCACACCGTCTTGTGAACAAAACTAGTTCCAACACCTATTGCGCGTGTTTGCATGCAGGTTGCTGCGTATCCGTCAACTGCTCTACTAGCATAGTTGTAGTTGTACGTATGTGATTGGGTGGCAATTTTCTTGTGGGATATATCATCTATAGATGAATAGTTTAAAAAGCTAATTCTAAAATGTAAGCAGTGAGCATAATCGAAAACTCATTTCTATAAATCAAGAATCAAATAAAATCTTCTTGTTGAGTTTTGCACAAATTAAATGATGATTTCTATAGGACAACCAAAAATACCATTTAAACAATAAAATGCTTTCTTTTGTGATTTATTCAGGATATGAAGGTCGCTACATTGCAGAAAAAATACATAATCCGCTATCGCTACCTTCAAAACCCGCATGAAACACCAAACGCAGGGGTGTAAAGGAAGCATATGGAATCTGAGTTACATGTAATTCCGTGAAATCAGAAATCTTAGTTATTATGTACATATTCAAATCTCTAACGAACGAAACGTAGATCAAAAACAAATAAAAAATACTGAAGACAATTTTTGTTCCAGAAATTAGTTTGTATTACGTAGATTTACACATTGATGATGTCATGACTAAAAGTTGAATGTCGTGTGAATTTGATCGGAAAGCATTGTAAACATATTCAAAATATAACTAATCTAAGAACTCTAATAAAGTATTGTGGTGTGATTTATTGAGAATTGAACACAAACGTACTGGGGGAAATGTTAGTTTGATCAATCATTCGCTAAAAGTTATGTAAATTTGCTTTCATTTCTCGGCTAGGCTTTCCTCTGTCGTTGATTACGATATAAAAATCCGACTAGAACAACACTACTCCGTATATATTGAACTTGAAATTTTTTATGAAATGAAGATAATAATTTTTCTATTGATCGACGTATCAAAGAAAAAATTGACCGGAAAACTTCATCAATGCGCGTATCTTCATTTCTTATCATTTAATAAAACATTTTCAAATCAAAAAATGTGAAGTGTCATTGATCAACAATGTTAATAATGTAAATGAAGCGGCGCGTATGAATACAAAATAACAACAGCAACAATATTCAAAATGGATGCGCCTTCAGCTAATGCAGAGCTATTGAACTGAATTTAATGGATTAAACACAAATAGTGAGTTAAAATCTGAACCGGCTGAATTAAAAACGAAAGGAAAATACATGCGATAGCTTGTGATAGTATTCACTGTGCAGAAAAATTCGTAATAACACTAGTTTTCATGTGCGATCGATGGAAAATGCAACTGGACGTAACCATCCAAGGAGAGGCGATCGTGGACGAAAATAGTTGATATGTCGACAAAGAATAGTATGTATAAGCGACTTTTGTAAACATTGTGGTAACTATATAGCCAGTGATGATATAGTGGTATACTATAGTATCTGCCGCTTGGAATGCGCCGAAGGAGTTGATGCACTGTACTCATAACGATTCTTATTCTGAATTTCTGATGACCGATCATGTAGGGTACTGTGTAAGTTTAAAAATCATCGTTACCAAGTTTGAACAGCAGTGTTACCGTGAAAGTATATGGGCCTATATGTTCGTTATGATTATTCTGGAAAAGGAACAGCCAGCCTCACAGTAATGTTGATTGATCTGAAGCAGACGAAATCGTGAGAAGACGCTTAATTTTCTATTTTGTGAATAAGATATTGTGTTTTGTTTATTTTTGAAGGTTAGACTTTCAAGTTTTTATGTTTATAACGTATGTTGTTTGCTGACAATAAAACAGACACAACTTTACACTTTGTTGACAGTGTTTATTTTGGAAATTCCCGTTCTATAAATAGTGTTAGATCAGAGCAGTTGAGAAAAGTAGATCCGGCGAAAATTTTATTGATGCAGGTATCAAAGAAATTTTTCGACCAATCAGAAGCACCGATATCTCATCAAACGAATAAATATTAAATGATATACGTATCGTTAGTTTGATCAACGAGGCCGAGTACAGAACGATTACGCACGCTTTCGCGCTGCGTTTCATCTGTATTGTGACGTCATCTTTTTGCCTTGTTGACGCCATGGTGTGATAGTTTCAACTGCAGTTATTCAGCGAAATTTGTTGAAAATAGCTCGTTTGATGCGTAAAATTGATATTGTGGATTAAACATAAATGTCTCGAAGTATAAGCTATATTTGGGCTCGGGTCGAAAACGTGAAGAAGGTTCAGCAAGCTAGCCCTCTGTCACGTTTTCTAAATATGTCTGAATGTTTTAATAATACTATAAAGTTCACCATTTCCGCCTTTGTCAAATAAAAAACAGCCATTATCTGACAAACTGGGTAATTGGGCATAAAAAAAACATCTTTGATAAGACCCCTGGAACAAACCAGGAGGTAAAAGGTTTTTTTTTTAATTTGACCATTTGATGCTTTTGAGCAATAACTTTAATATGTAGAACAGAAAAAGATATCCCTAGGGCAGAAGTTTAAAAAATATGTAAAAATATGCAAAATTGATACATTTCGAGAATCCCATGCTGTCTGTTGTTTTGATGCAATTTGCCGTTTTTCGTGCAAACTATATAAAAGTTGAGAGGGCTTTACAAGAACTGGATGAATAAGTTTTTAATAAGGAAAAACATAAGATTCTAGCAGCGGTTTTGATTAAACTGAGATAACTTGCTTTCACTTGGTATGTTTATTTTATTTTGGAAACCGCGGGGTAGTGTTGTTCTATCTCATTTTATGTAAAGGAATATACGAAAGCTATTCATAGCTACCCGATTTTATTGCACACTGACATTTATTTTAAAGGACGCGGCTATCTTAACCCTTTCGCTGCCACGTCAAAAAGACGTTATTACGCTTCAGTGCCAAGCATGACGTTATCAAATTCATGTTTTGACGTAACAATCTGGCACAACGCGCCGTACAATTTTATTAGCGTTGCGGGATGCAGTTTTGTGTTTAATTGATCATTTATAATGTTATTATCAAAACCAATGGCTCTTTATCTTTTTCTCTGTCATTTTAAATAAGACGTTACGCCATTCTTTTTTTTTTCTTTTTTTTAGCGTCGCGAAATGAAAAATTAAAGAGATGTAAAGAAAACCACGTCTTTCGAAAAATATGAATTACTTTATTAATGATGCATGTTCCCAAGCTTTAACAAATACGTGCAGTTTTTAAAATAATCACGTTCTTATCCTGTCAATCCTTTATTATATTCCACACGCATACATGTGAATTTTTTATCATTGAAATTGTAATTAGTTCTATAAGATCTAACGCATATATCTCTTATTTCTTTGTTTGCATAAATATGAGACATAAATTTCACGATAAAAAAAATCTAACTTATTCCTGAGAGAGAGAGAGAGAGAGAGAGAGAGAGAGAGAGAGAGAGAGAGAACGAGAGAGAGAGAGAGAGTTTAAGTAGGTATACATAAAAAAAATCATAAATTTATATCGGATTTCTTTTTTGCTAACCTTATGACATGCAATGCAAACTTAATCATGTTTTTCACACCAGAGTTTCCCTCAAATTGTGAAAAATGGAACTAAAAATCTTCAGTTGATGGGGCGGGATTATCAAATAGCTATCACGAAAGTATATGGTCTAAATAGCAATGACTAAGTTTTTCCCCCGAATAATGTGGACACTTATTTTTAAAACATCTTCATTCGGTCTCGCACCGTATGGGATTAACTGACCATGCACAAACCATATTAGATCAACAGTAAACTATATGTGTAATTAAGCAAAACACCAAATGTTTTAAAGCGATTTTATATAACCAACTAACATTGTTTTAGAGCCTGTATGCATCATTAATACGATATTTTTGCAACAATCAATGTCATTAATAGCGGATAATTTTCAAAAACTAATTAATTAGTATAAGGCAAATATGTTAGTGGTCAAGAGGCGGGTATTGCTGGCTGCAGCTGTAAAGGTTCATCATGATGCAGTAAATGAAATTCGCAAAAAGGAATTGATTTTTAATGTGTGTTAGATACGCAGACAGACAGACAGACAGACAGAGAATGACTGTGCTAGATTGGTAAGCAATTCCTTGTTCGTTTTAATAATCATTTTTATGAAATCGCGCAAGCGTAAACGCCCATCCAAGTTTATGTTCGTACAGTCATTTGGGGTATTTCGAATCACCCCTCGTTCCGTGTTTTAGAAAGTTGATGTATCGCACTGCAATGTACAAAACATGAACAAATAAAACTCTACAACAGTCACCACCTGCAATGTTATTTACATATAGGCGTCGGAATCGGGGGGGGGGGGGGGGCTAAGGGGGTCTTGGCCCTCACCCCACTTTTTTTGCAAAGTTAGACCAAACCATTAGGCACATAGCATCATAAAGGGTTCAGCCCCCCCCCCCCCACTTTTTCTCGCAGGAAACAAAATTGTTCCTCAATTTACCTTGAAATGATTAAAACATTAAGAAGTTGGAGTCATAGGCATACTAGCCCCCCCCCCCCCCATTGGGAATTTCATGATGTGGGAAAAAAATTATATTTGGTAGGTAAGAATATTTGGGAAGTATAGGTAAACTACTACTACCACCACCCCCCCCCCCCCCCCCCCGGTTGGGTTAGGAATATCATGTTCCCCCCAAAAAAATTGTTTTAGAAGGTAAGAATTAATTCTTTTTATTTTGTTGGAAGTATACGTAACCCCCCCCCCCCCCATGGATTAGGATTTTCATGATTTTGGGAATTAGTTTTTTATTTTTCTGTTGCTTGTCAATATTTCTGAGGATTAGTCTAGCCCCCCCCCCCCCCCCCCACTTTCAATTTGCTTCCAACGCCAGTGATTTATATATAGAGAGTTTAAAGAAGAAATGACATACATTAATAAATTATTTTGTGATCAAAATCTTCTCGCTAACCTCAGTAAAGGGAATTTGTGTGATGTAAACGCTGTTCAATGTTCATTTCTCATTACATTGTATGTTATTGCTTTATTGAACGAGAAAATTGATACAGTGTATTTTTTTTACCGCATGCACGGATCCAGAAAACATTTGCAGGCGTGTCCGAGGGATAATTTTGTTTTCCAAGGTTGGAGAGGGGTTTTGAGGCCTATTTCGGGAATTTTGCTATGTAATCTTATTAATTTGAATTTTCCAAGAGGTGGAAGGAATAGTCTATGCACCCCCTTCTAGGCCCGCACATAAACGAGTATGATCGTTCTGTTGGACCAAAACAACGAACTCTTTTACACATATTTTACAATCAAGATTAACAAAAAGTGTTAATCCCAAATGACTGTATTAATGATTTCGTAAATAGAATAATATATAGGATTATCGTGAAATTTGTATGGCTGTTGTGCCCGATTTCATTTAAAATTTTGTGTTCGCTTTTATACGATGGCTATGCTATGTATGTGTAGCATAATAGATATTGCAGTAGTTTTCCAGGTCAATTAAGCCATATTTTAATGAAAAAGTGATGTACACAATTTATTTACAAAAACAAACGACATAAATTGTTTTCATTTCTTTCGTCTCATAATAAAATTCGCTGCTGAGGTCAAGGCGGGTATGGTTGTATTACGACTTTGAAAAAAAAATCAAATAAAAAATAACCGTAGGTACATTTTATTCACTAATATTTGGAGAAGTGTTTTGTATACAATCGATTTATCACATGCGGGTTGAATAAACCCAATCATTCGGGAACGAAACCAAACGGTTTCCGTTTCTAAACATTGCCAAGATGGAGTTGGTTTGTTTGTTTTGTTTTTTTTGTGTTCTCATCCAGAAATTTGTTATGTACTTTAAATAATTCAAACTTTGAAAGGAAACGGATTTTGCTTGTGTAAATAGGCATATTTCTAACAGATTTGGTCTGTATAGAAAAATATTTGATACTCTCATAGCCAAACAAATCGGACTATGTAGCTTTTAAATTATTTGTATGTTTTAAAATCTTCCCTTTCTCGGACAGGTGAAACTATCTTAATTTTTACATTTTATTCCATACAAAGTAAAATCTTTTACCACATCATACGTGTAATATTGACAATTACGATCGTCAGTTGTAAACGTTTGACCTATCGGAAAAAGATGTATAATTTTGTTCTTAATGTTCTCTAATATCTTACCTTATTTATCGATACAACTACGATTGTGATTTATATTATAGTTCTAATATTCAAAGAATCAAAAAACAATATAGACCTAAGAAAGTTAACGATTACACATAGTTCATCATCATAAAACATTTACGATTCTATTTCTCGATTGGAGCTAAGGAGTTTTTTTTACCAACTTGTAGTCTCAGAGTTTGTTAGTGATTAAACCCGCTTGACCAACTGAGTTGTCTAAAATATAATAATGATAATATTTTGTGATTAAAACATTGATATATTTTATATACTAAAATCATACATAAACTGAAAGAATAAAAAGTATTTTTCATAAAGTATATTACACTCCTAGAAATCTTTCCTTCGTTTACCACTATATTTGCACCTGTACACACAGTAAATGCTCTTTGTCACCATAAAACAGGTAATGACTTGAAAGTCCGTGCAGTCAGAACCATCCATGTGAAAAATGTCAATGATGTGCGGTGTCCAATTTTAGAGACACGGTTGAAATTTAGTTTCAAGAAAGAATGTGTGTGTTTGAAATGCTCTGAAGAAGGAGACAGAAGATACGAAAAAGGTATCAATAGGACTTGAAGCGCGCACGCGGGGGGTGGGGGTGTGCACTGAAGTCTTGATCTCGAACACGGTCGAAGAAGTATCACCATTATCTCCAAATAAGTTATTACATGCATCTCTTGTTTTTCTGTCCAAACATTCAGTTTTGTTCTTTCACATGCATGAAAACTACAGTAAAATGTCCCCAGATTGAATTTTTTAAATGTTCATCATCTGGCTCAAATTTTGTTCTAGGATCATATCAAAGTAATTTTTCAGTGCCCCATTCCTCCTTATTGGGCATTTCGCAGTTTATATTGCCGTTCATTCATTAACTCTGAATGAAAAAAAAAATATATAAAGTACATGCTTCCTTTGGTGATCTGTCAATATTTCAATTAAAAAAAAAAGACACACGGTCTCCTTCATGCGATTCATATTCTCTCGATTTCTTGCATATTATACAATACAGGAGATCGATGCTGTATGTAGTAGCTTTTTATCCGATTTATGTTTTAAATTTAAAAAAAAACCGCATGGTTATAACCGATGTGTTTTATTTGATTTTTTTAATTAGCACTAACGGCAGCATGAAAATAAAAAAAGTCGTGCACACTCGAATTATACTTGTCCTTCGGTGGTGGACTAAAGTATTAGCTTTCGCCATATTAAAGTTGGAATTAAGACCTGTATTTTGACAGTTTTTAAGATTATCTAAGATATGACAATTTTATGAGCTATGCTGAGATCTTACAAAAAAATTTTGGTCTAAAGACAGATTTTTGTCAAAAGTCAGTTATGTTGATTAAGCCCCAGGTTTATATGGCAGAGTAGGAAAAAGCTTAAGTAAGATCGGGCATTTCCTTTTGTCCAGGTTGTGCATTAGGACAGATATTATTTTCCGGTTCTAACGGAAAATTCCTGGGAATCTATTCACAAAAACCAGACGCCAGCCATGGTAAAACGCAGACAACTTGTTGGCGCTGTTTGGCGTAGTGACGTTTTTATTATGATGTCATTTTTTACGTTGTGACGTTATCAGCAGTATTTCACTATACACATAGATCATACGATGTATATTGATACAAATTTTAAAAATCAATCGGCCTAATGAAAAACAGAACCTGAATATATTTAATATTTTATTTTTATTTTAATGTATATTTTTTTCAAATTGCCATAGGCCCAAATAGGCCCTGTGGCACTTAACGTAGAATTTCAAATAGGCCCAAATAGGCCCTGTGGCACAGAAATGGTTAAGGCTGCCCGCTTAATTTCACAGCGATATGTAGAAAGTCACTTGTCTGTACTTCATAAGATATGACGTCATAGTTAACTTTGACGTCACGATCTGCATTCCTTTCGATCGTTCTTAGGGAATGTATTGTAACGTACATGTAATAAGTGATATTCATTGTGCATAACATAGGCGTCGGAACCAAATTGAAAGTGGGGGGGCTAGACTAATCCTCAGAAGTATTGAGAAAAAAGTAATTCCAAAATCATGGAAATCCTAATCCGTGGGGGGTGTGGGGGGGGGGGGGGGGGTATGCCTATACTTCCAAAAAAAAATTACTTACTCAAATTTTTTTTCTCAAAAGTCATGAAATTCCTAATCCGGGGGGGGGGGGGGGGGGGGCTTGTATGCTTCTGAATCTAACTTCTCAATCTTTCAAGATAAATAAGGAACGATAATCTTTCCTGCGAAAAAAAGTGGGGGGCTGAACCCTCTATCATGCTATGTTTCTAATGGTTAGGTATAACTTTGCAAAAAAAGTGGGGGGGGGGGGGGGGGGCTAAGCCCCCCCTAGCCCCCCCCCCCCCCCCCCCGGTTCCGACGCCTATGCATAATACATGTAAATTTCTTTACATAGACACTTTTGTAAATACTAGTTATACTTAATTCAATATCACCGATATGAAGTACAAAAAATCAAAAGTTTTAAAGCTTTGTAATAGGTAAATAACTATTCATAAACTAATGGTTTTGAGACTCCACCTGCTACGTGTAATCTAACGAATGATGATATGTATATGCATTAAAGAAAATGGCTTGGCGCAAGTGAAAGATAAAAACAATGATTATCTAATTATATATTACGTGAAATCGGGAGAGAAAATATGTACCAATGTGAATCTTGCTGGGGAAAACCTACCGATTGACCCGATTTTGAGTAAATGAGCCTAAAAGGTAAAAATTTGTCTAATTTCGATGGCGGTGCGAATGTTTTGACAATATTTCAAATACAAGAGGCCCATGGGCCACATCGCTCACCTGAGGAACAATAGGTATGATAAAATCAGCTTAATGGAGTCATAATACAAACTATCTGAACAATGTTCAATAATACATGTAAATCCTGTATAAATAATACCCATTTTCCCCTGGATATTCTTATGTTTATAATCATTAGTCCCTTTTCTAACAGGATGATTTTATAGTCATATCATATGTTGAGTATTGCAGTTCTCAAAAAGATCCTTAACAATAGTTTATATATGGGATATAAACGTACATCAAACTCTGAGTCTTCTCGTGAGGCCAAAAAATTGTTCTGGGGCCAAAGTCGTAACAATTATAAAGAATCATCTGGCTGATTAGTTTCTGAGAAGATTTTTAAAGATTTACCCTATATATTCCTTTGTTAAACTTTGACCCCCATTGTGGCCCCACCCTACCCCTGGGGATCATGATTTTCTAAACTTTGAATCTACACTACCTGAGGATGCTTTCACACAAGTTTCAGCTTTCCTGGCTGATTAGTTTCTGAGAAGAAGATTTTTAAAGATTTACTCTGTTTATTCCTATGTAAAACATCGACCTCCCATTGTGGCCCAAACCTACCCCAGGGTTATGATTTTCACAAATTTGAATCTACACTACCTGAGGATGCTTCCACACAAGTTTCAGCTTTCATGGCTGATTAGTTTCTGAGAAGAAGATTTTTAAAGATTTACTCTTTATAATCATATGTTAAACTTCGACCCCCTTTTGTTGCCCCACCCTACCCCCAGGGGTTATTATTTTCACAACTTTGAATCTACACTACCTGAGGATGCTTCCACACAAGTTTCAGCTTGCCGGCTGATTAGTTTCTGAGAAGAAGATTTTAAAGATTTACTCTATATATTCCTATGTTAAACTTCGATCCCCCATTGTGGCCCCACCCTACCCCCGGGGGTCATGATTTTCACAACTTTAAATTTACACTACCTGAGGATGCTTTCACACAAGTTTCAGCTTTCCTGGCTAATTAGTTTCTGAGAAAAAGATTTTTAAAGATTTACTCTATATATCCCTATGTTAAACTTTGACCCAAAATGTGGCCCCACCCTACCCCTGGGGATCATGATTTTCTCAACTTTGAATCTACACTACCTGAGGATGCTTTCACACAAGTTTCAGCTTTCCTGGCTGATTAGTTTTTGAGAAGAAGATTTTTAAAGATTTACTCTGTTTATTCCTATGTAAAACATCGACCTCCCATTGTGGCCCAAACCTACCCCAGGGTTATGATTTTCACAAATTTGAATTTACACTACCTTAGGATGCTTCCACACAAGTTTCAGCTTTCATGGCTGATTAGTTTCTGAGAAGAAGATTTTTAAAGATTTACTCTTTATAATCATATGTTAAACTTCGACCCCCCATTGTTGCCCCACCCTACCCCCAGGGGTTATTATTTTCACAACTTTGAATCTACACTACCTGAGGATGCTTCCACACAAGTTTCAGCTTGCCGGCTTATTAGTTTCTGAGAAGAAGATTTTTAAAGATTTGCTCTATATATTCCTATGTTAAACTTCGATCCCCCATTGTGGCCCCACCCTACCCCCGGGGGTCATGATTTTCACAACTTTAAATTTACACTACCTGAGGATGCTTTCACACAAGTTTCAGCTTTCCTGGCTGATTAGTTTCTGAGAAAAAGATTTTTAAAGATTTACTCTATATATTCCTATGTTAAACTTCGATCCCCCATTGTGGCCCCACCCTACCCCCAGGGGTCATGATTTTCACAACTATGAATCTACACTACCTGCGGATGCTTTCATAAAAGTGTCAGCTTTCCTGGCTAATTAGTTTCTGAGAAGAAGATTTTTAAAGATTTACTCTATATTCCTATGTAAAACTTCTACCCACCATTGTGGTCCCACCCTACCCCGGGGTCATGATTTTCACAACTTTGAATCTACACGACCTGAGGATGCTTTCACACAAGTGTCAGCTTTCCTGGCTGATTAATTTCTGAGAAGAAGATTTTTTAAAGATTTACTCTATATATTCCTATGTTAAACTTCGATCCCCCATTGTGGCCCCACCCTACCCCCAGGGGTCATGATTTTCACAACTATGAATCTACACTACCTGAGGATGCTTTCACAAAAGTGTCAGCTTTCCTGGCAAATTAGTTTCTGAGAAGAAGATTTTAAAAGATTTACTCTATATTCCTATGCAAAACTTCGACCCACCATTGTGGTCCCTCCCTACCCCGGGGTCATGATTTTCACAACTTTGTATCTACACGACCTGAGGATGCTTTCACACAAGTGTCAGCTTTCCTGGCTGATTAATTTCTGAGAAGAAGATTTTTAAAGATTTACTTTATATATTCATATGTTAAACTTCGACCCCCAATTCTGGCCCCACCCTACCCCCGGGGGTCATGATTTTTACAACTTTGAATCTACACTACCTGAGAATGCTTCCACACAAGTGTCAGCTTTCCTGGCTGATTAGTTTCTGAGAAGAAGATTTTTAAAGATTTACTCTATATATTCCTATGTAAAACTTCGATCTCCCATTGTGGTCCCACCTTCCCCCTGGGAGTCATGATTTTTACAAATTTGAATCTACATTACATGATGATGCTTTCACACAAGTTTCAGCTTTCCTGGCTGATTAGTTTCTGAGAAGAAGATTTTTAAAGATTTACTCTATATACTCATTTGTTAAACTTTGACCCCCCATTGTGGCCCCACCCTCAGGTGAGCTAAAAAGGTTAAGTTTACAATACAATAAGTTGTTAAGGTTGGTTTCTGGAAGAACAGACTTTGAACATTTTCTTAATAAATATTGACAATTTTTTTAACTTTTTTAATCTTTAGTTTTTAAGATCTGTGTACAAACATAGAATCGTGAGTAAGTCTCTGTATCTTGCTTATAATTCGAAGCTTAACACTCAAATATGGTTAGTAAATAGAAATTGTAAACAATTAAACACAAGAAACATGCACTACATGTATAACAAATAAAGAACACAATTTATTTTTTCGAAATGAATCATATATAAACATGTATATACCTACATATTTCCGTCAGCGATATCAAACTCTATTTAAACTGAATAAACTCGAGAAAATGCCGAGCATCTCAACAAAACCTATTGCATTAAGCTACCATTACGCAAAAGATAATTCCGAATTACCGATAGAATGAATTGTATTTCAGTACCCCTACATCCTTTTTTGCTTAATTTGCGCAGGTAAACGGTTAATTGTTTGATTTACCGAAGTCTCTGTTTGATTTGATACGTAAAAATGACGAAATACAGACGATATTTCCCAGATTACAAAGCATAAATAATGAAAACGAAACGAAAATCAAAACAAGCTAACACCAACGTCATGTGTGAAAACTGTCAACGCATTGAAATATTTAGGCTCAATTTACTTCACAAAATCGGCACCAATATATTTTGCATGTTTCAAAATTTCCCTTCATGTGCGAACTGTTGCACAACAAGCAAATTCATCATAGTCAGATCGACCCTTTTTTCGTATAATGTCATGGCTGCTTTAAACAAAGAACCTCGTTTTAGAAGTATGGAATACGAGTCTTGGTAAAATGGGTATACAAACCCGGGCCGTGGCAAAATAAAAGCCGGGGCAGATCGGCAATCGTCAATTCCAAATACGCATTATTTTGCAGCAACATTTATAGCGAATACAAATATACTAGTCCATCAAATATCCTGAAATTTTAATGAGATTGGCAGATTAATAACTGCCAATCTTTTGTTTTGCCCAGGCCAAGTCTTGTCTACCCATTTTACCGGATGCCGAGCCCGAAGCTATTAAACTGATTGAAACACGCCTTTCCTTTATTATTATTTTCGTAATAACTCAGATTTGAAACAGAATTACCCCTTAATTTTTGCAATTTATATTTTCCTTCCCATAAGGATAACTTATGCTAAACTACGTTGAATTTGCCTCGGTAGTTCTTGAGAAGAAGATTTTTAAAAATGCACCCCCTTTTTCTACAGTTTCAAGGTTTTTTCCGCTTTGAATACAGATCGGACTTTTATTTCTGCAATTTATATTCGTCCTTCCATAAGGATGCTTTGTGCCAAATTTGGTTGAATTGGATAAGCGGTTTTAGAGAAGAAGTTCAAAATGTAAAAAGTTTACAGACGGACAGACGGACAGACGGACGACGGACAAAATGTGATCAGAATAGCTCACTTGAGCTTTCAGCTCAGGTGAGCTAAAACGAAATATTTATATGAACCCCCAGCAAGAACTGCAAAATACATTACTTATCGAAGGATTTTTCATAAACATATTTTTGGTTTAATGTCATTATTTACTTGCGCCGATGCGATTTTTATAGATTATTTACCGTGCGTGTTAGAATACATTCGTCACGTGCTTAAGAGAAATATATGACATCACAAAAATACATCAAATATAGTGTTGGGTGTCACTGTTAATTTATGTAGTAAAAGTTTAAAGAAACTTGCTCGGTCAAAGTATTTCTCGATAAATAAAATAGAATCATTTTTCGATATATATTAAGCTTCAGACAGCCTTAACATAGCCGCGGATAATACTACGTTTTTAACTTGTTCAAAATAATTATTTTTTTTCTTCACGATCTTGAATATAACAGTCAAAATAAGACGCTAAATTGCCCATATGCTTCCTTAACAACCCCACGAAGAAAGCATTTTATTAATACCTTTCTTTTAGATAATTATTAAATTGATTATGAAAAGTAAGTAACATTCACTAAATCACTTGTTAATGTACATAAAAATGTAAGCTAAAAGAAAAAGCCAAACCATCTCCTTGGGACTTTGAGTCTGACATCATCATGATTATTTCGTGCAGTCCGTGATTTTTCTTGGGTCGCTGCAGATTTCGACCAATCGATAAATGGGACATGTACATTTTAGTCTGACTGTTTCCATAGAGCTATGAATTAACTATGTTTCCGTAAGAAATAAAGGCAATACTACTTGGTTGATGCTAATATATGCAAATAATACAATTATTTCAGCTACAGACAAACGCATTAATTTTGTTGATGTTCATGTTTCTGATATAACATACACTGTTCACACCTTTAGGATTAGGATATACATGTATTAATAACTAATAGGAATTCTTAGACTTAATTTGTACTTATAATACAGACCCTGAAACAGGCGACTACATAAGACGCATGGTTCGGTTCGGTACGCTTTTTGAACAGTACGCTTCGCTTTGAGAACGGTACGTTCCGCTTTGTCAATGGTACGGCTTTGCTTCTTGCACGGCACGCTTGCTAAAAATAGCTACACACTTTGTGAACGGTTTGCGCGCTTTTCTAATGAGGTATGCGTGGCCTGAACGCTATGATTTTGTTCGATATAATTTTGTTTTGTTTTTGCCCGATTGACATCAGCAAGGTGGTAATTATGACGAGCCTTTTTCTTTGTTTATATGATATATTACAAATGTATTTCAATCTAATTAATCGTATTCAATTTGAGATAAGTGCAATTGTTACAATCGATTAAAAGAACTGATTGAGTTTAATCCTATATATCGTTGATAATTCAGCGATCTGACGATAATTCTAACAAACATCTTAAGATTATTATTTCTATACATGTACTTTTATTGATGTCATTAACTATTTCAAATCCATTTAAAATTGCTATGAAAAATTGCCCCGACTTTTCCGGATTTTTCTTTAGTTTCCTTTTTCGCTGTCTTGATTTTTGGCCAGTTGTTATATTTACAAGCATCTTTCTATTTTTGTATTCAAAACTCTTATATCATTTTCTGCACATGTTCGTATACATAGACCACACCTACATGTAACCCGTCCTCACTTCTCTTACCTGAAATAATATCGCGTGTATAGTAAAAAAATGACTATTAGTTTTTAATTGTTATTTAGTTAAGACATACATATGTACCATATTTTTTTACGATAAATTATTATGTACACAACTGGAAACACACAATAAGTCAATAGCGTTTAATTGTAGCCAAGTAGCACGCGGCGCATGGCGTGTTAAACTGATTAACAGGCGAAGCACGTGGAGTCCTGCATGAAATAAAATCCTGTTCGAATGACCGACTATGGAAACCTAAAGAAAAACAACGGTTCAGTAATAAAACTTTAATATAAGTGATATAATTAACAACAAACAAGCTCGCTCTCTCTCTCTCTCTCATTTTTAAGATAAAAATTATCTTCCGTAAGATCGAAAATCGGCGCGTTGTACGGTTAGACGAAGATGTACGCAATTTTGTAGGGTTTTTTTTGTCTTGAAAAGGTGTGAAACCACCCCCCCCCCCCCCAAAGGTATTTGTTTTCCCTCGGACTGAAATGTCACAATTTCATTGGATTAAACATGGCACGTGATTGCCTCATATATCTCTATGTAGGTTTAATATTAGGCAATACATGTATGGCCGTCATTGGCCACCGCCTCACCTACTCATCTCGATATTTCATATTATTTAACACAGAAATCGTGTTCAGTAAGTCTTTAAAATATTTAGAGTAGTTGCCCTTTGGAATTATTTTTAAAATTAGAGTAGTTGCTCTTAGAATATTGACGTCACATTGTTGTGTCTGTAGCAGAACAAAATGGCAGCGTCGAAATTTGCTCAAATCTCTGCAGAGGTTTAAAATTGAATAGCAACAAAACATTGTAAGTAATATGGGTTAAGCGAAGATTTTTAAAGCGTATTTGAAAGGGGGTATTGACAATTTTGAAGAGCTTTAAATGAGTTTAATTGGACGAGATGTAAGGCATCTTATACATGGCTTTGCGTAGATCACCGCTATTTGTGTATGAATATGTCGCTTGATAGTCCCCGAAAATCAAAACATTTATTAGGTTAGTTACTGACTCACTACGGAAATCTAATGGATTGATCAATCTCATAGACGGCTAGGCGAAGCCGAGCCATCTATGAGATTGATCAACCCAATATATTTCCGTCAGTAACTAACCTAATAAGTAATAGCAGTTTGGTACCCTTGGTTTGTTAAACACTCTACACAGGAAATGATCGCGACTTAAATTTAATATGCACAAGAAAGCCAAGAAAGCATAACGTCATTTCAAAAAAATTAGATTATTGAGAATCAAAATTTGTACATGACAAGTTGTCGTATACAAATTTTGATTCTCAATAATCTAATTTTTTGTAAACGACAATACTGATAAAACACGTTATGATTCATGGTGGTTAAAGCAACGAACAACTTTATATGATTATGTATGATAAATTTATTATTTGAAAGAAAAACTGATTTGTAAAGTTGATTCCCAAAACCTGTTTATTTCACAATCTAAGACATACACATGTACACGTAAAGCAGTCTATGGCTCTTTGCAAAGAAAAGATTAAGGTCTAAGGAAAGTATATATTAAAACATTTTTGTGACGGTTTTAATAAAAATAACAGCTTTTAATCTTAGTATGTGTTATTTAATCCCGTATAACTTAAATCTAGCAAAATATTGAACTTGTCTGGTTAGCGATAATCTTTGTCCGTATTCATCTAAAGACATTAGGTTAATAAGCCGTATATGGAAGTTGCATACTTATTGCATGGTACAGTACGCTCTTTTGGGCGTTTTTGGGCGGGTCTTGCATAAATTATATTGCACGCTTTTTGTGTAACGCCATAAATTATATTCAGTTTAATTATTTTTATATATCATTTTATTTCACATGTTTATTTGTATACCCGTTGCTCCCGAAGAGCAACCGATGTACCGGTATTATATAATGTGACCTCATTAAGGCGGCTGCTCTTAACGAGAAACCCTATGTGTATACAAGTAATAGCTTTCCAAAAAGCTTGCCTGACTAAACAAAATTATTCAATAGAAAAATGCATGTATCAATTAGGCTATCTTATCAGAAATGAATTTTAATTTTCGCTGCTGATCATAAATTTATAAACAGAACGTGCAAATTAAGGACGAAATGTCAGTCTTTTCCTTGATCTAGAACATGTCAATATATATTAATTGAAATTCATGTATTTTATTAATTCATTTTTTAGGAATGTACACATTTCATATAAGTTTATGAAAGCTTGAGAGCTGGAGAGTAAATAGTCGTTTTTTTAATTGTACATGTAGTGTGGTTTCATCAATATTTGTTGAATACCAATTTTCGTAGATTTCGTTGTTTAGCTGATCCACGAAATTAAATGTTCATTGAAGTGCAATTTTTAATAACATTTTGTATTGATAAGGTCATTGGCCACGAATTTACGTATGCTTGAAACTGTGATTTTCACTTTATCCACGAAAATTGATCCCCTTGAATATTAATGAAACCACAGTATTTGTTATATTAATTAAGATGTAAAATCAACTGAAAGGCATTTTTAAAAATGTCCAACCATATGAAATATGAAATGGTATATGCAAACACGTTTTGATTTTGAATGTGTGTGGGCAGCGTAATCAAAATCATCTTGACAAGCAATTAAAAAAAGGTGAATTCTCAAATTCATGAAAAAAACCCTAACTGTAACTTCAATTCAATTAGAATTCCTTATTTGCAGTTTCATTTATTGCATGCTCCTACAAAAGTGGAAAAGGGGGGGGGGGGCAAATCCATGATATTTCCATTTATCCTATAAATTTAAGAAAAGTGCCAGCTGCCAAAAAAGTGGGGAGGGGAACTTTTTTTAAGCAGCCTCCATCACCCCAACTCCCGATGCTACGTGCCTGTGATGTAAACACATGGTGTGCTCTGGGGTATTCGCATGATCCCAATTAACGGACTCGTCAACTCGCGCGCAAAAACTATGAATGAGACATTATGGCGCGAAATCCTGCTATTACCGAGAGCCATGGGGAGGGGGTCAGATGAATTTTTGACATTTGTTTTGTAACAGCTATATTCATGTATATTATACTTTGGTTCGGATGTTTTGGAAGAAATCAATCGAATTAAGAAACACATTTGATTAGTAATTGTTAAATGTAGTAATGTACATTAAGTAAGACATGCGAGTTATGATCCCTTTTCAAGATTAATGAAATCGCCCAACTGAACGAAAATCGGGTCACACCCCGCTTTGGCGATTTAGTTCCTCCAGTAAACATTCAAGCTGTATAAATATTTATTGGTTTTAATCCATACTGATGACTCTCTTGTAATAATGATAATCCAACATCAATTATTACTTACATTGTACCGTATTTATAGACAATATGTTACAACTTGTTGCCCGTTTTCACCGTTCAAATATGGTGGAATGTTGATCGATTTTTAAATGAGGATTACACACGTGTACTGCATGGTGAACGTCCCTTTTACTTGAAAATTCTTGCTCGCTGCTGTTATCACATGCCATATAACATTGTCATCGATTGTGAATGTAAATGCTGACATCTTAAACATGCATCGGTTAATCTTTTTTGTAAAATATCATGATATTGCTTGTCCCATTGTCTGCAAGGTTTCGGAGGTTGCAACTTTTAAACCTTAGATATGCCTGACGTCAGGGTCACAGAGCTGTAGAGTTAGAGTTGTTATTGTTATCGTAGATATAGTCAGTGCTTCTTCTTGGATTTATTTTGAGACGATATTAAATTTGGAAATAATGTAAATAAATTGTTAAATACAACTTGGACTTTTCACTCAGGAATTATACTCAAAGGAAGGATTTATCACAGTTATATAAATTAATTATGCCGTAACCGCTCGACGGCGCTACAACTGGTGGCAGCGGTAGGATTGTAATTATTTTTACGGATTTTATTTGTGGACTTTTAATTGTGAATTGTTGTGTTTGAAGTCTAAAATTTGTAACCATGGAATTAAATTCAGGAGATTTGGTGCAAAGACAAAGATTTGTGAATGTGGTTGATTTTGATGAAAATGGACATCGTATGATTGTGGGACGGATGGATCTATTTGCCCACAAAGAGTGCCCGAGCTGTTACTTGATGTTCAACCGAAAAGAAAACTTTAATTGCATCAAACGAGTAGATAAAGGTGATATTTGCTTTTACAAATGCAAATACAAATACCGATGTCTCCTGAAATGGATTTAAGTGTTTACGAAAACGACAATGACCAAAGATGGAGAAAATTTACATTTTGAATTATTTTTATAATCGGATGTGTATCTGCGATTGCTGGATTTTACAAACTGTGGCCGTCAAATCTCGTAATTAAATTTACGCAAGAATTTCAAATTTTGGTTGTGCTTATTTTCACAAGTGTTATTTTCTTGAGTGTGTTATGGAAAATTTGCTGTAAGCGAGTAGCAAATTACGAAGACTCAGTGCAGCCAGAAATAAATACTTCAAGGCGACAGACACGTACAAACCTAGTTTCGCCCAAGGATTCTACAAACGTGACACGCGGAACACCAGCCGTACATTCGGATGTTCATATTCAAATTAAACGCACTTTCAAAGGAGATGGATCTATCATCTGGGGTGAATTTATTCGACATTTTGAAAATGTGGCCAGTTTAAATCAATGGACTGAGCAGCGTATGACGCGTATTCTCCAAACAACTTTAAGGGATCAACATGAAGCGTTTGCATACGGGCTTTCGGAAAATACTGTAGGAAACTACCAGTTATTAAAAGGTGCACTCAACCAAAGATTCGGACATACAGCGCTTCAGGAAAATTATATCGCCGAGGCAAAGTTACGAAGGAAACAAGACAAAGAGACATTCCCAGGATTTTGGCCAAGCTATACAAGACTTGTATCGAGGTGCTTATCCGGAGAACAGAGAATATGTGCTAGAAAGCTCAATGAAGACATTCCTGGATAACTGTAGTGCTAGTGAAGAATTCCGGCTTGCGGTAAAACGAACGCGCCCAAAAACATTAGACGATGCAGTGACCGCTGCTATACAAGAAGAGTGCATTCGCTCTACAGAGAATAAGAGATACCATGGTAGGAAAGAATATCAGCCACCGGTATACAACGATGATGACAGACGGTATGCTGGTAAAGGAACATCTCTAAACACTGACAATGCGACAAAGAGATGTTACAAGTGTAACTCGTCTCAACACCTAATGCAGAATTGTCCAAAGACGAGACTGTCTAACAATAATAGTGCCAACAATGGTTTGAGATACGGAAAACGATATGCCAACTACTTGGGAACCGGGGAGGCAGTATGCCATGCGTCGGTCAACGCACAAGATAGGCCTAGTACGGAGGATGATCATGTGAAACATCACATGACATTTGCGGAAACGCAAAGTCATGAAACGCATACTGATTTTGAGCATGCAGAAAAACAACCAGACTTCACAACTCAATCTTGTGTAGCAGTGGTTGGAGAGTCTGATATGAGAGTTAAGGGTCTAGTCGAGGGGACAGCAGTTGAGTGGAAAATCGACACTGGTGCGGCAAATACTTTCATCTTATTTATGTTAATTTAATTATTCTGCCACAGAACAGACCTGTACTGAAGCAAGTGCGGAAACAATTAGAAACTGCAGATGGAAGACCATTAAACGTACTTGGGACAGCTAATATGATTTAAACGTTTGGAAAGAAAGATATTTATTTCCGAGTTTTTGTGGGCGGCGTGAAGTGTAACCTGCTTGGAAAAGACTTTATGATGAAATACAAATGTCACTGGGACTACAGGAATCACAATCTGATGATGAAATGTGTGCACACGAGTGAGGATAAAAAGACAAGCTCAGAAGATAGTATTGTAATTCCATCGAGACATGAAGCTGTGATCAAATCTAAGGTGATTCCTAGTACTAATATGAAAGAGGATATATTAGTACCACTGATGAAATTTGTCAACACACATGGACTTGTGGTTGGGCAAGTATTAGTTAATACAGAAAAAGTGAGATTTATGTGCGTGTTTTTAACCCGGGGGACAAAGAAGTTTTTGTCAAAGAAAACACAGAAATTGCATTAGTGACATGCGTTGATTTTGTCAGTGGCGATTTACCGAATTCAATGATGTGCAACGTGGGAACTGGGATTAAGTCTAAAGATATTCCCGAATTTTTAAGAGAGATGTATTTTGAAGGATGTAAAAATCTTACACCAGAGCAAGTAGAGACATTTAAGCAGTTTTTACTTAGTCGTAAATCTGCGTTTGCCAACCCCGAGATGCCTTTACAGCGATCAAATGTTGGAGAACATCGAATCAATTTGAATGATGAGGAACGATTTCAAGAACCTGTAAGAAAAGTACCTATATTCAAACGAGACATATTGGATGCGGAAATAAATAAATTAAAAACTCAAGGCTTGATTGAAGAATCAGTAAGTCCTTGGTTATCTCCCCTTGTACTTGTGCATAAGAAATACAAAACCTGAAGATTATGCGTGGATTATCGGCGCTTGAATGCTCAAACAATAAAGGATGCTTACCCTATTCCGAGAATTGCTGAAGATTTAGACGCATTATCTGGATCTAGTTGGTTTACATCGCTGGATCTTAATATGGCTTACCATCAAATTCCTATGCGAGAGAGCGACAAGGAGAAAACAGCATTCGGATCCCCTCGTGGAGGATTGTATAAGTATACAGTCATGCCGTTTGGATTATGCAATGCCCTCGCTCAAAAAGAGCGATAGAACATACCTTACGTGGATTGCAGGAATGTCGCAGTCCTGTATTTAGATGACATAATAGTGTATAGCAAGAATTTTGAGGAACATTTCAGAAACTTGAGTGTAGTATTTGATCGACTTGAAAATGCTAACTTAAAACTGAAAGCCAAGAAATGTAGTTTCTTTAAGCAGGAAGTGACTTTCTTAGGACACATTGTTTCTAGAGAAGGAGTTAAAACAGACCCTTGTAAGACCAGAGCTGTTATGGATTGGAAAATTCCTCAGAGTGTAACAGAATTGCGTATTTTCTCGGATTAGAGAATTCATCAAAGACTTTGCTAAAATTGCGAAGTGTCTTCACGGACTTACTAGCAAGAACACCTCCTGGAGCTGGACAGCCGAATGTGATGAAGCATTTAATCACCTTAAATCAACATAAGTGAGTGCACCAATTCTTAGTTATCAAGATGTGAATGGAGGACTCTTTATTCTGGATACTGATGCTAGCAATAATGCGATAGGAGCAGTATTGTCACAGATTCAGGACGGAAAAGAAAAATTGATATCGTACGGGAGTCGTACACCCACAAAATCTGAAAGGAATTATTGTATCACGCGACGAGAGATGTTAGCACTCGTTTATCTTATCAATCATTTTAAACATTACTTGATTGGACGAGAATTTATCCTAAGGACATATCATGGATCGTAGTGTGGTTACATAAGTTTGAAGAACCGGATGGACAGATTGCTCGGTGGCTTCAACAATTAGCTTCATATACTTTCCAGATTCAACATAGACCAGGAAAAAGACACGGAAATGCAAATGGTTTGACTAGGATGAATATACAAAATGGGAAGTGTAAACAGTGCAAATTGAATGTGACAGAGGCGACGAATGAAGAACAATACTATCACATAGAAGATTTGCGTAAATCAACGAACGGAGAAGATGTTCAATCGTGTGATTATGTATGTGCTATTAAAACACTTTTCCAAGATCAGAATGAGATACCTATTGCCTGTTATTCAAGTGATACTGTACAACCACATAAGACGTCAAAGCGTGTTCCAAATCGTCCGTTACGAGCCAAACCTAACGAACAGCCAGATAAATCACTGAGTTTATCAAGTATTAGAGAACATCAGTTAGACGATAGAAGTATATCACCCATTCTTAAGTGGAAAGAGGATTCGAACTTTCCAAAGCAAGCTATAGATTCTATCGCAAGTTTAGGCTTTGAGAGAAAAATTTTATACTCTCGTTGGGAGTTGTTGACTGTGAACGAAGGGGTATTATGCATTAAATGGATGGAAACTAATGGTGAACGATTACGGATTATTGTTCCTCAGAAGTTACGCGATGTTGTAATGTGGAATTTCATGACGCTGTACCTTTGATAAGCTCAACAGAAGTAATTATTACTGGCCCCATTTAAGAAGATATGTCCAGGATTACATCGCTTCTTATGATATAAAAGAAATACATTCGGATCAGGGTGCTCAGTTCGAAAGTCAATTATTTCAAGAGATGTTCAAAGTTTTGCAAATAAACAAAACGCGTACAACGTCGTATCACCCTCAATTCGACGGGATGATTGAAAGATTGAACAGAACTATCAAGGACATCTTATCCAAGTACATTTCAGTTAATCAAACAGACTGGGATAAAATTCTTTGACGGAATTGTGTTTGCGTACAACAGTACAATACACGAGTCCACAGGAATGACGCCTTATAAAATGGTGTTCGGTGAAGAAATGACTTTACCTGTGAATCTTATAACAGAAAATTTGGATAGTGATGATATAGCTGTGTACAAAAATGAAGCGGAATATGTGCGTCATTTAGAAAAATGTTTGTGTGAAATCTATGAAATTGTGAGAAGTGAAACTAAGCAAAGTGCTTTGAGACAAAAACGCGTTTACAATCGAAATGTACGTTCTATTAATTATGAATTTGGTAATCTAGTTCGGCGGAGCCAGCCTAAAGTTACTGCTGGATGTAAAACAAAGTTAGCACGAAAATGGACAGAACCCTGGCTTATTGTAAAGAGACTAAGTAATGTATTGTTTAAAAAAAAACACTCCCAAAATTCAAAGCCGGTGGTCGTGCATTCCGACAATATCACACCGTATAGAGGGAATATAAACAATACCCGGCGAGAAGCGATAAATATACAAGAGCCCAGCTGCAGATGGTACCCGTCACGCATCGCCTCGCAACAGCCAGTGGACGGAGACAACCCCGTTTGAAGATGCCGCTTAACTTTCCACCCGGGACCCCGTCAACAGCCGCCAGCCAATCAGATTCCGAATCAGAGGGAGGACCCAAAGACGAGACACCCCAGAATACCCCGACCCAGAAGATTGTTCAGACGAGACGCCGTTGATCAATCGCCCGAAGTCGAGGACCATCAAGGCAGTGACTCTTCCGTTCATGACAGTGAAATGGACACTAATAGAGACGTTCTTGTGACGAAATCCTCAGTTTGTTTGTCATTAATACAGTGACCACAACATACCCTGATGGACGAACGGAAATAAGCCGAAACTCACAAATCATATATTCCGAGGACGTGGATCCAGAAGATGTTGATTTTCGAAGCGTTGTCAGTGAAATTGCCGAAGACGTTGCGGAGTGTTTGCGAAAAGGAAATGTCCGGGAGATGAAGGGAGACTTTTCGCGTAAATATTGACATTGTAAATATGAACTGTTAGTAAATAACTATTTGTAAATTGTTGAACTTGTATATTTTATTTGTGTGATATGTCTTATTTATTTGTTTATATGTTATTATATGAAAAGCACTGACGTTAGATATTTCTTTTATTTATATTAAATGCTTAAATACCTATTGTATGGAACCAAAAGTTAAGAGGGGGGAAGTTGTAACGCCATAAATT
This sequence comes from Magallana hongkongensis, assembly GCA_015776775.1. Classification (NCBI taxonomy): domain Eukaryota; kingdom Metazoa; phylum Mollusca; class Bivalvia; order Ostreida; family Ostreidae; genus Magallana; species Magallana hongkongensis. The sequence goes on along the minus strand of VIAA01000089.1, from coordinate 36,957 downwards.
ACATTCAGTTTAATTATTTTCATATATCATCATTTTATTTCATATGTTTATTTGTATACCCGTTGCTCCCGAAGAGCAACCGATCTACCGGCATTATATAATGTGACCTCATTAAGGCGGCTGCTCTTAACGAGCAACCTTATGTGTATATAAGTAAGGATACGAGTGTAATAGGATGATTGTTGTTAGAGTTAGAGTTGTTGTTATTTTGTGACGATATTAAATTTGGAAATAATGTAAATAAATTGTAAAATACAACCTGGACTTTTCAGTCAGGAATTATACTCAAAGGAAGGATTTATCACAGTTATATAAATTAATTATGCCGTAACCGCTCGACGGCGCTACAATAATTAATTCAGAAGTCTTATTGAAATTTATTTGCAATCTTGCATTTTTTTTTTATGTGAATAATGCTTGTATACATTTGATTATTTTCACGATACGAATATGGTAATAAAAATCGCATCACAAAAATACAACGGTACGCGTGAACTTACGATTGCGATTGAATAGAAGTGTAGATTCAGCACGTGGGGTGGCTTTTGTATTTTGTTGGTTTGTCGTAATTGATACACTTAATTAGGGGTGTACGAGTATATATAAACATAAACAAAACGTAGCGATCAATACCGAAAAAATTAACGTAACCTGCGTTCTGTAATGTGTCTATCTTTATAGCTCGCGTGTATCACCGAAGAAAGCATTTTATTGTATATATGTACATCTTTCATTTAATAAATAAATGAATTGAATGGATCGTAAAAAGTAAGTAAAAGTCACTAGATTATTGTTAATGTACACCAGTAGTTAGTTGAAAGCTGTAGCCAAAGCGTCTTATATGGGAATTTGAGTTTGGCATCATCATGCAATCCGTGATTTTTCATAGGTTGCTGAAGATTTTGACCGATCGGTAAACTGCATGGTTAGAACTGGACCGAGTAGATTTTAGTCCTGTCTGTTTCTATACAACTGTGAATTACAATCAATTTTCGTAAGTAATAGAGGGAATCATAACTAGTGGATGTAAATTTTAATCTATAAATATAAGATGACATTTTTGTTAAAATCTTTTTTCTCAAATCAACTGTCCGCATTCTTGTAGTTGTAATTACTTTTCAGTGAGACAGTCAAAGCCAATTATTTTCCATCGGTTATATAGTAAGAATTTATTTAAGGTCAAGATCTAGTAAATGATTCCAAAGTGTCTTTTTGGTGCTAGAATCATTATGACGTCATTATTGATTTCATGAATCTTTTCTCGTATTTTACGGCTTTAAAGAAATTATGTAGAAAATAAAACAATATTTTGATATTCTATATTTGATCACGGGAAAAGTAATCCCAGTACGTATATTCTATTTGACATCATTTTAAAGAGGAGGTCAAGAGCTTGTCTATTGCCGTTTTTGTAGAGACTGTAGGTATTTTGGATTTATTTCATTCGTCAAAAAATGGACAAAACTCTGAGATTTGTTACTTTTATTGTTCATATTTCATAGAAAATGGATGTTTAAAACAGGATTTTTCATTGGTTTTATTAAAAATTTAAGCCCCGGAACACCGTATGAAACAAAAATATTGTTACGAAGCATCATTGAACGAATTTACATCTTGAATTTCAGAAACCTGTAGGCACCTTTCATTTACTAGATCTTGACCTTAAATACTGATAACGTATAAATGAGAAGAGAAATCATTGCGTGGACCCTGAGGTCCACGCAGAAAATATATAAGCGAGGTTAAACCGGATGTTATGGGGAAATTTCAGCCTGCGCATGAGCTAGCCTGGTTCCTATGCGTAATGGGTTGCTCAGGGAACAAAGTAGGCACATGTTTATCTGAATCGGGATTCCATGCCATATGCACATAAAAGTTCAAAGGCGCTGTATTTGTAAAGTTGTCAGTAAAAATTATAGAAACAAAGTATTCCTTTTAAAGAAATGATCGGCATGTGATAAACTGTTAGTATTACGAAATAAGGTAATGTTATGCCGAAACTACAGTATGCACCAAATAGCATAAATTATAATGTTTTGTTGTTTTCCGAATACACATGTAGCTTAACTTTACTTATTTAGAAGGCGAGGCTAGAGTACTTCCCGATTAAAATTATTTAAGTATGATTCAATAATTATGTGACTGTATATAATAGAGGATAGAATAATTATGTCAATGTATAAAAGTTAAAATCTCAATAAATATGCATCAAAATATGAAATTGATTTACACATTTATAGAATAGCTGTCATTGCATAACGTAGTTACATGTCACAAAGTGGTGCGAAGCTCAATGTGTGCGCTAAAAGTAGAATTCGCCGAATGCCTGATACTATACATGCAGTCTTCATTAATATAGATCATAATAATTTTACAAGTATAAACCCTTTAAATTCTGAGATTAAAAGTCAACTATACATATATATACGTAGAACCATTTTAACAAGAGCTTGGACTTTGGGTATAGTCTGTCCCAAGGTATTGCTTCTATCAATTTTTGATGATTTTTACTAAAAATACACATACCTGTGACAGAAATACAACTGAAATCGATGAAAGGGAATATATCCAAGATATTTTCATTGAACAAGTATCCCTTTTCACTCATAAAATTTCACAGGAACGAAAACAATTTTTCTTACGGAGATTTGTAATGGGAAATGTTTACATCTTTTCTCCATTCGGAATACACAGCGCAATTTTTTAACATTATCATCCGGGCTTATTAATGGCTGATGCAATGCAGAATCTCCGTAGACTTTCAATTTTTGGATGTGTATTAAAACCTGAAGCGGTAGAGAGGGCGTTTCAAAACAGATAATGTGGACATATTTCATATAAGTGGGTGAACGTAGTTTGAGCACAAAGGTATTTACTATTATTGACATATCAAGCAAAAAGTGGTGGAAGCAAAAACTCGGGACAGAGTATAGTTGTGTCAAACAGCAATGTGACGTTGGTCTGTCTATTTCATTGCTGGCCACTCAGCTATGGCTCTTTGAAATCAACAAGATCTGTCTGGCTTTTGAGCATAGGCTACGCATTCAGTGTACATTTCGCCTGAATCCAGTGTTTTGACGCAAGAAATAGATAGTTACGTCCTACTAAAAGTCCAAGGCCTTCTTAAAATGGTTCTTATACAACGTACAAATTTAGTGAAAGCAGGGGGCTAGAGTTGGTGGAATCTGTGATAATTTTAAGGCTTTCACGTTTTCGTTGGAAACGCATGCAAATGGTCCACGTATTGCGGTCCTTTTTAAAGGACAGCAACGTGTGACAATAGTTTAACACGATAACATTCGAGTTTCAAAAACAGCTAAAATTGATTTTTAACTTGCTTCAGAACTATGAAGATACTTAAACAGTAATTTCAGTAAATATGCGATAAAATTTCCGTGCAAAAGGTTAATTAAAAAGAATAAATATTTTTCTTTTTGAAAATAAATTCGTGTATGCAATTTGACAATGACACGAAATTGTGGAAACACACATGTAGGCATCGAATTTGACCATCTTTATGTTCGTTACATGTTTGCGTTTTTAATTTGCTTCTCGGGAAAACTAATAACATAGATTTATTAAAAGGTTGGGGAGAAGTTTGTTATTTGTTTTCCTTTGATATCCTTTATCGACCTATCTTATGTTTGAGGAAGGGGGGGGGGGGGGGTATTGCAAGTGGAGTCATCAGAAGTGTGCATAACATTAACTACATGTATACCTGGATATTCAAAATGTTTTGATATCTTTTGTTGAAATTGTAAGAAATCTAAAATTGTAGAAAATTATTAATTAATTTTACTCTACTTCAAACAATTAAGCCGATGACATAAAATGCTTAAAATACACAAGATCTTGGATATCTTAGTATATTTGTATTCAGAAAGAGTTGACTAATCAGAATTGACAGAAACGTGAGTTTGTGAAATTTTGACCTTTAGGGCCTTTTTCTCATGACGGCAGTCATATATAAATAGTAATAAGGGATGGTCTTGAATTACTGGAAGCACCCCCCCCCCCCCTCCAAAAAAAAAAAGACTGCTAAAAATAAATACACAGCCACTGTAATACGTGAAGAGTATGTGAAGTAAGAAGTAAATACCGCAATGCATTCTCATATTAGTCCCTTTGTTTAATTGAGTTGTGTATACATTGCAGATTGCACGATCATACCTAGCTTACAATTTTTAGCAACGGGTCAAACATAACCTTTATAAATCACTATATGTCTTAGTATTTATATGTCATTTGAGTAAATATGATACCGGACAACCTCTACAAAGAACGACACTTTATAAAGGAGGGAGATGTAACATTTGATTTTTTTTTATCAAAGAAATGTCAGCATTCCTATATTTATATGCATCCTGCTGTTCCTTTGGTAAAAAAAAAATTGTTCAGCGTTAATGGCAGTCGTCCGAATTCATGTGCTGTGGCTAATTTCAGATAGTTTGTACAGCCAAACCCATAAAGTGAAACAATGACAATGCAATGTTTGTTATTGTACAAACAAAAATTATTTTTTATTTCATAGAACTTCATTAATTTTCGGTTATCTATAAAACTTGTATAGAATATTCACTCAATGCGTTGTATCACTATTTTAATTTCACTAATCAAATGTTACACATCGTGCTTCTGGTACTGATCTTTTTTATATCCGCAATTATTTCCAGAAATTCTACTAATAAATTGTTAATCATTGTATATTTGTACCGGACTTTGAAAAGTGCACCATTATAAGTAAGAGAGAGAGAGAGAGAGAGAGAGAGAGAGAGAGATTGTTAATCATATTTAATTTTAACTTTAACTGAACATAATTATTTCGTTCTAAGGAGGTTTATATGTGTGAATTATTGTCGGTCTAATGATTGGGGTATTTTCTAAAGGACTCTACGTGCTACGCCTGTCTTAAATTGTCATATATCACGTCATGCGCCGCGTGTTGGTATGCTCCTCCTACACGGCTAAAAGAGAATCATCGAAAAACTTTTGTTTAAAAAATTTACCAATTTAAAGTACATGTCTACGAAAGCCGAGAAGGATCATTCGTGATTCGAGATTCGAAATACGAGATTCGAAATACGAGATTCGAGATTCGAAATTCGAGATTCAATATCTAAATTAACCAATCAAATCATGGATCTGAAACCTGTATCCTAGCAACATCAAACTGTTCTAAATTAAGATCATTCGTACATGCTCTTTCCTACAAATAAATGTCTTAATAGCTCTTATATAGTGGTTATAAAATGGTTAAATTAACATTGATAAATTAACCCCACACAGTATAAACCATTAAATTAGAAATAACACTGTTGGCTTTGCGAATCTAAGTGGTTTTGTTTGCCCTGTATGTATTTCCCCCCGAACAATTTTAACCCGAAGTGTATTCGCCCCATCTGTGTAAAAATCGGCTCGCGAAGAAAGATCTGTTTAATCTAAATGTTTTAGCTATGAAACGAAACTCAATGAAATAATCGACATGTCAAAATATAGGTTATGATAAAGTTTTAAACCATAGAAGATATTATGATTTACAACCTCAAAGACAAAAATCCAGATAAGAATAGTGTATTGTAGGGTATGGCAATGCCATTGTCGATATGAGAGAGAGAGAGAGAGAGAGAGAGAGAGAGAGAGACAGACAGACAGACAGACAGACAGACACAGAGAGAGTTTTGTAGTGTCAAATTCAGTTTGATTTAGAATTTGAAATTGATTTGATTTGTTACAAGCATATATAGACAATAATTAAGCCTCTAAAACGAGAAAAGAGAGGAGGTAGCTAGGGTAGGGCAGACCAACTAGCAAGCTTTAATTTTAACGGTGTTAGCGCACCTGTGATTTACATCGACTCTCTCTCTCTCTCTCTCTCTCTCTCTCTCTCTCATCACCTAGCATTTCCTTTTCCGTGAGGGGGTTTGGGGTATTTGTGATGTCTTACATTAGCTAGCGAAAATGATAAAAAAAACATGAAATTTTCTTTAAATTGTGTGCGGATGTTGTACGCCAATAATCTGTTTTCAGTATATACATTTCAAGAGGGGGGGGGGGGGGGGGGGGCTATATAGTCCTAATTAATTTGTCAGTTATTCTGTCCCCACTTTGTTTTCTCTTCGTTTTTCAAGGTTTTTTTTATTTGGCTCGGCAAATTAATATAAAACTTTCTGTGTAGCTCCATAACGATGCACTGTAGATAAATTATGAGTAGTTTTACTTTTGATAAAAAGGTACATATCCGTACTTGATTTTTAATTTGACTCTGATAATCGGATTTAATATTCCAATAATTATAGGGTAGGAAAGAGTAGACGGGACTTTTTTGCGCATATCCTACTGTACCATTTATTCAACACAGGTATTAGCACTCATCGAGTTCGACTTGCTTTCCTTTTCTTTCATCCACTGGATTTAAAGCTATTAATTTTTCAAAATATTTTGAATTTATGGCCTGATTATATATAAATAAGAGCTGCGCTGGTGCATATATTTACCCAAATGGACCAAAATATAACCAAATGAATCTAAAAATTTTGACAAAATTAGTTCTAAACGTACGACTCTTTTTCAATTCTAATCGGGTATGTCCTTTAGAAAAATCTTGAACCACACACATTTTAGCAAATAAAACGGCAATTGTTTCATTTTTTAAGGGGAGGGAGGTGGTGCCGGTAAAGGACATGTATTGCTTGTGGCAGTTGTGCTATACTCTCATTTGTTATAATAGGTAATACTACATATTGATATAAAATGAAAGCTTCCAATTACACTGTACATAGCTTCTATCACGCATTTTGACCCGTGCGATAGTTTAGAACAATTTTCAAAGCATTTAATGTAATTCAACCGATCATTTTTGAAATTTAATTTTCTGGATCCCCGCCTGATACGGCCGCCTTCTTGTATATTAGAATTACATGTACGTTGACCATATGTACATATTAACTTAATCGGCTATGTTATGGGACGATAACATTTTTTATCAATGTTTTTGCAGGATATGTAACAAATAACAGCCTATTTGTGGGTTTTTGCACTGATTATTTGAGATAATTTGCCGCCATCTTTTATGCATTCCACACACCACTCACAGTTTCTTTATTTGGTGTTCTGTGTGTATGGCGACAAATTGGTAAATTTGCACCACTCGCCCCTTGTAGCGTCATCCTGATTACATTTTATCTTGCTAAGTGTAATGTAGTAGTATATTAAATACACACATCTTTGTTTGCAGTGCTTATTTACATCTTTAGAGATTTACTTACAAAAAAAGTAAACATTTGTATGACTTATATGTAATTATTGTCAACTTTGGTGCGGTGGGGGTAGTGGGTAGGAAACTACAGAGAAACTTAACTTGGCTGTGAAACATATGCTTTTATTCTTTCTTGTTGATATATCAATGAATGAATTATAACAAAATATATGTACAACAATTAATTTTGAAATATTCATGCACGATCAAATAAAAGGTTTTACTGTTCTCTGCACAAGAAATCGGCAATGTGAACAAATTGGCACCCTATCATCCCTACCTTTAATTGTAGAGAGTAGGTATCCTTCTATATTGAAAACGATTCAAAAAGTAAGACTCATAATAAGTTGTTTACTGAGGAAAAGGAAAAAAATTGTATTTATTAATAATTCCGTATAATGTGATAATATCTCAATGATTTGTTTATAATCATAGTACTAGTGTATCACAGTATGCATACATAGAAACGATAAGTAATGCTTATATTTATTAGTGAAACAGGACAGATTATTTATATTTAGATTATTTAGATACATGTACTAATCTTCATGCGGGGATCTAGAAAGGAGGGGGTCAGGGAATCTGGACCCCCTCCTCGGGAAAATTGGAGCTTATTAAATTTACATAGTAAATTTTTTTAAAATTGGCCTAGGACCCCCTACAGAAAAAATTAGCTACGCTTATGAAGTTCTCTACCATAAACGCATTTTTACACAAAAGGGGTGAATAAACCCGGGTTTTAAACTATTACTGGTGGTGAAATACCTTAGGGTTCAAACGCATCAGGTGGAAATGCACCAGGGCAAACAAAATCACTTAGATCCGCGAAGCACACTGCATTATTACTAGTCTACTTAGATATTCTGTGTAAAAGTAAATACAAATAATTATTTAGTTAGGTAGGGAGAAGTGAACATAGCATTTATTTGTATATAAGAGCATGTACGTATGATTTTTATTTAGAACAGTTTGATGTCGCTAGGATACATATTTTCAGATCCTTGATTTGATTGGTTAATTTAGATATTGAATCTCGAATTTCGAATCTCGAATCTCGTATTTCGAATCTCGTATTTCGAATCTCGAATGATCCTTCTCGGCTTTCGTACATGTCGGATCAGTCAGTTCGACCTTTTAAGCAATAATAAATATACTAAACACTTCCAATTGTTCCTTGGTTCCACGCAACTTATCAAAAAACGGAGAATGTATGGAAGTTCTATGTAATTAGATTTAAGTAATGCATAAAACAGATGCACCTCATTAATGAAGCGCAGAAACCGTTTAAAAAGCGTTTCTTTCTTTTCTTTTTTCTTTTTCTTTTTTGAAAACCCTACTGTGAGAGCGAATCCTGCCGTTTAGAAATAAATCCGTAATGTGCAAGATGGGAGTCGTACCCTTCAAAAAAGGAACCGCACTGTGTTTCTATAAACGGCATTACTAGCATTTGTTGAAAAAATTGGCTGGATGTGTTTTTGATTCGCGAATTTATTTAAGGATAAATTATCTGTAAAAATGGATATTTATGAAGATAATAAGCATCATTTTTACTGTCATTTTCTTTCAATGAATTCATATTGCAAAGTGTTGCACAGGTTTTCGAGGATGACACTATTTAAATTATCAGACAAAATAATAAATACTGTACAGTGTTGTAAACCACACATAGCGCCGGTGTGGTTTATTTTCAACACATTATAATTTAGGAAATATAATTATTAATAAAACGCAATTGCATTTGAAAATTCATAATTCCCGCGACTACTTAATTTGGAGATTCAACTGTTTTGTATTAAATAGCGAGGGGATCAAACGCAAAATTATCTTCGGTCCATCCCGCTCCCCATAAACGCTTGGCAGATCTCATTACGAAAACTCGGTAACAAGCTCTGTTTTATGCAGCTGCAGCAGCAAGTAGCTGATCCAATCGCAGCGTTAAAGAAGCCGCTTGGAAAGAAACACACGTTCGATCACGTGTAAAACATTCGGTAAATCATGTTCCAAATCTCTCTCGTCAACATGTTTTCAAGTTGTATTTATGCTGTAGCTACAAGTGTATAGTACCCGTTGTTTTATTCAATTAAACTGTAAATTTTCAAAGGGCGCAACTCAAGTTGCTCGGTAGAGAGCATTACTGAGTTTTCGTAATGAAATCTGCTAAGGGTTTATTTGGAGCAAAGTGGACCGAAAACCCTTGGCTAGCGAAGATGATGCGAAATGTGCCTCTTACGATTTTCCGCGGATATTTATTCCTGCCGTTTAATTATAAATTTACAGTACGTTTTCAGTAGAAACCATCATTTGGCAAAAATAAACAAAAATATTCGAAACAAACAAATTAAAAAGCAAATGCATAACAACAAATCATTTCTAACACACTTAGAAAACCTTAAAATTGAGTAATGTACAAGTACATACCATATGTGGAAATTACCGTTAATCCTGCGAAAAAGAAATAAATACGGGTTGAGTACATGCTGTTACCGATATAAGCCGGACAAACTAACAGCATATGTTCAAGTACACCAGGAAGTTCAACAACAAGCTTTACTTATCTTTTCTGACGTTCCCTGTCACAGGCTTTCCCCCTAATAACTCGGTCTGGAAGACCTAACTAGGGCTAATCAATAAAATACATCTATAACATCTATAACATTACCTTTTATAACCTGTAAAACACACTGGTCAAATATCCGTTATACGTTTCTTTACTCAACGTTCTGTATCTTAATATTCATATTAATGGAGATCGCTTTAGATCTTGTACAAGGACCAATGATTCATTAACAGTATTCCATGGTTTTAGGTTATACAGGCCGAAAAAGAAGAAGCTCTTCAACTTTACACTTGTTCATATTGTCATGTTGTAAATGTTGAATTTACCAGATGTCTGTAAATACGGAATTTACAACATGTTAAAATGAACAAATTAACGCTACTTAAACGTCAGCTAATCAAAGCTCAATATACATAAGTTAAAATCATAGATTATATAAGTGTGGGAAACTATTTTCCAATATAATCAAATATAACTGAGGTTCGGTGATAGCAAGATAAATTTAAACATTTTTTTTCTACACGAATCCAGGTTTAAAGGAACACCATAGGTTCCTCATGATGTATTGGACATTCACATTGGTCCTACCGATTCGTTTAAAATTTAAAATCATAGCCTTTATTCTTTGTAAAGGATTAATAATTGTTTGCCTAGAAATAAATATCAAATTGTGCCTTCGGCATATGATTCAACAATCTAATTTGAATGATGAAAAATGATGCTCTTTTCTTTATTGATAACACTTATGCACGATAATCTGCGGGCTCACACAGCGTACACACTATTTGACCCCAAAATTATTTCCCCCTATTAAGTCCTTCCCTTTTATTAATATAAACTATTTTTTGTGTCAAAGATAAATTGATTTTATTTTCCAAACATTTATAGACCTATAGAAAATGGATACTACACGATATTTACTTCCTCTTAAAAAGAAGGAAGTATTTTACTTTTAGGCTTGATTTTACGAGCTGGTGTTGATTCTGTCTTAATGAAAAAATGAATCATGCGATATTCATCAATTTACCAATGATAAATGAACAGGAAGATATCCAATTGATTCCCTAACACAATGTATCGCTATATTATGTACGGGTAATAGATTGACACAATGAATGAATTATTTAACTGTTTCTTTTATTATTAATCTTTAAATTTCTTTCAGATGCAATTTATAAAAAAATACTTTCGACATTATTTATTATGTCTTTTGCATAAAACAAAATTTGAAAGTGTGCCGTGTCCTCATTTTTACAGTTATTAATTTCAAATATTTCTAAATATTTCATTTTTCTTAAAATGTTAAATAAATTATGGTTATAGCCTTTTTATAACGACCAACAGGTCAATAAAACCATGTATTGAGCGATTTCAAAAGGTTATAATTCTTTTATTACATGTATAATAAACCATAAACTTATTATCTTTATTCTCTTCAATCGTAAAATAGTAACATATAATGTTTATGAACATTTGGCAAATAAGACGTCATAATATCTCATGTGCTAAAACCAGTATAATTTTTTTAATTCGGCACAAAAGAGAGAGAGATAGAATATTTTTTTTTATACTGTGGTTTCATTAATATTCAAGGGTATCGATTTTCGTGGATAAAGTGAAAACCACAGTTTCAAGGATGCGTAAATTCGTGGCCAATGACCCTAACAATACAAAATGTTAATAGAAATTGCACTTCAATGAACATTTAATTTTGTGGATCAACTTAAAAACGAAATCAACGAAAATTAGTATTCAGCGAATATTGATGAAGCCACAGTATATATAGGATTGAAACGAGACAGTTTTTAATGGTTTGAAATAAAACTATGTTGCTTGCAGAGATGAACATGTGTCTTTAGAAACTCATCTTATACAATCAAGGATCAGTATTATTTGTACCTTTTTACGGAAATTTTAATCGAACCAACTGTTATAGAATATATAATAATATGTATCAAACATTTTAGAGTAATGTGATCATCAATTTTGTGGGTATTTGTATGCAAAAATTATGTCTGTATGTGCACACTGGTATCAGTATTGAATATAAATGAATAGACCTGTATCTTATTAGGACCTTTCAACGATTTTCGACAATGCAACAAAAACACAACCTATGTATTGTATTTTGTTTTTTTAATATAAAACATGAAACAATTTTCAAAAAATACTGATTTTTTTAAGAAAAAAGGAAAACTGTATAATATGCAAATTAGCGTTAAATAAACTAAAAAAAATAAATGACCGAACCAAGGAGTCCCTGGTACCCCTAGGGATTATAATAACAGTCGACCTCTACAGAGCTGTACAATAACCTCAAGCTCTAGTGTATATATTATTAGGTATCAAGTCCAAAATACATCGTTCTAAGTTATAATTCATATTAAATTACAGTCGAATACATAGTGAAATGACAATAACAAAGTGTCAATCATCTCAAAAATCCATAAAACGAAATACACATTCAAAGCAGAGCAACACGGACGTCTAAAAAGTTAGAGGTAGGATCAGGTGCCTAGGAGGAGTGAGCGTCCACTGCTGACAAGTCACACTTCGTGTGATCGGGAAAAAACCACGGAAAAATCCGTGGACAATTAGGTGATTAATTATGGTCTAACAATTAGTATGAGAAACGTCAGTCAGCATGCGACCCAGTGGAAGATTGTATTTGCTGACAAGGTCATTGTATCGACCATAGAACTTACGAAAAGATGACTTCAAACGAGACTGTTGATAGTCCTGTTTTATGAACTGGTTTCTCATTAGCTTGCGTCGCCTTAGAAACTTTTCATACGAATAGCATGCCCTTGTATATCGAATGAACTGAGAAACAAAAACACCATATACAGGCGATAAAAGTATATTGCAACATAAGTACGGAGAGTTGACAAGAGAAAAATTGAAGACATCGCATTTATCATAAACGTTTTGTTGTTACCATCAATGCCCATTTCCAGTAAAATATCCAAATATGAAACAGATAACGAAGACTCTGTGGTATCTTTTATTTCAAGTTCTTTGGGATATATCGATTTGACATAAGTATCGAAATAACAATTGTTAATTGATAATGCGTTGTCGATATACATGAATGTTGAGTTGAAGGCCACAGGGAGTGATTTAATTTTTTTACGTACAGGTTTTTGAATAAATTCTGCTTCATAAGAATACAAACATAGGTATGCTAACAAAAATATGACTAATACATATGACTCTCTCCGATCATCCTTAAATCTAACATGTTTTAAATGCATATGCACATACATGAACATAAATGAATACTTCTTTCACTGTTGATGTGCAGTGATAAACTCATATTTATGTTTTACAGAAAAAAAAAACTATTGTGATATGCTTTGATAAGGGTTTTCTTCCAAGGAAAAGTTCAGCTGCTGATAATTCGATATGCCTTCAGTATTGACTACCGGCTCAGCCGCAGACGTGGACTGCAGATCACTAGTATGACGCTTCGTGTTTGAGGATTTTCTCCTAATAAAAGCAATTCAGTGTTTTATTATACCGCTACTTATTTTTCACCATATAAGAGTAATTCGATATCTTTCACTGATTCCCTGAAAATCACCGTTAACAGATTGATTCCCTGCAAGAGGACTGATTCCTTGCAAAAAGGAGCGTCATGCAGTTCGATGAACTGATACACCATTATCATAACACTTAGTAATTTTTTTTAACCCAAGAAAAAGTTCCGAAATATTTTGAATAAAATCATGAATATTCATAACCATATCATTTGATTCTAGTTCCATTTACCTTTTTTGATTTTTTTTCGTCAGACATAACTTGCCTACGTCATAGTACATCGCGTGTGTAATCTAATTAAGGAATGAATTCAATATTTATTTGTTTTATACGGTGTAAAATGGTTTGGAGCAGTTTATGCTTTATAGACCGCGAAGCGATCTATAAAAAAGCGTACACTGTTTCAAACCATTTTCTATCGTATAAAACTAATACATATTGAATTCATTCTTCTTTGTAAATAAAAACGGTCATATGACCTTTAAAATGACGTAAAATTATACAAAATTCAAACGTAACGTCGGATGTATTGGTACGTTTTTGACATTAGTCTTACTAAGACGTAGGCAACATTCTTTATACGATATAAAATATTTTGTTAGCCAATCAGAAAGTGCGTTACAACCAGAATTAAATTATTTATATTTATTTGACGTCATTTCTTGTTGGATACACAAAAATTATATTAATTTGAACTTTTCCTGATTGTATAGGTATATTAAAATAGTTAAAGCACACCATTGAGTTAGTCAGCAAGAATCCTGTTCTTCTCAAGCAAGTCTATTTGCCAAGGCGAAGCCTCGGGAAATAGACTTGCTCCCGGGGAACTTGAATCTTGGAATCTCCCTAAATGGTTTACTTTATATAATGTTTTCTTTTGGAACGTAAGAATACAGCAACAGTTAGTGGTACAACATCGTCTAATATATACGTTTACCGTTTGACAAATATTTTTATTACAACTCCGATGACTATAAACATGCATACACCAACACCAACGGTCCCTCCAACAATTATAGGCAGACGACTCGACGAGGTATGGACTATTACATAGTTTTCAACATCTATACAAAAAAATAAAGATTATTTCTTGATAATTTATTTAAAATCTAAGAATGTATCATGTTAAGTACTGAATCTTAAACAGAACAGTCGTACATTTTTAGAATACAAAACAATATACCTGTTTCACATTGCCAACCATATTTACATCTATGCAGACAACTACCGTTGAATTTGTCACACGTCTGTTTGATACAGTATAAACTACATGGATACCGACAATTTTCTCCATATGACAACATACATTCTAAACTAATGTTTGAAATAAAGGACTATGTGCGGTTTGGTCAAATATCTGCCCCCGATATCATGCCTATAACTTAATTCTTGATTTTAGTCATCTTCGCTCTTTCGTTGGTTATCTATGACGTCACCTAAATGACCTAAGCCCCGCAAATTTGCAAACAAATGAAGTTATTCTCATGTTTGCTTTATATTTTGCATCCGGGAATTTGGGGAGCAGGTCTGCTCAAGTACGATTTTAAAATATGTTTTTCGTCAGATGCTTATACACATTATACTAAAAAAAAAGATAAAAGTGATAACGTGTCCACTGTACAATGATTTTTGAAGATTTTTTTTCATACGATACTATTTAAAAATTAGTTAAAATTTAACTTCGGGCTCGATATTTCATATGTCGAAAACCAGTTAAGAGGACCGGTCTCTGTTAGAAGCAGCCATCTTGAACGGAGATGAAATTGGTTGTTGTGCAAAATTTTACCTGCGAAGGGAATATTTGAAATATCTAAAATACATTTGTGCCGTTTAAGAGAAGTAAATTGAGGTTAAATATTTCAATGCGTTGACATTTTCATTTGTGACGGTGGTTCTAACTTGTTTTGATTTTCGTTTAGCATGTTTAGTTTTTTTTTTCCTTTTTTTTAACTTGAGAGGAACCATCGTCTTTATTTTAAAATTAAAGTGTTGTGGGTCCAAATCTGTATGCTTTTAACTTTTCGGAGATACTGATTAAGAAAATATATTTTGTTTTTTAGAAAAAACAATACTCTCTAATGTGCAAGCTAGAAGAGTGTTTGCTCGTCTTGTTTTTGTATCACGAGTTGATCTAAGCAGCATTTCAATTGAACTGTCCTTTGCAGACGGGACGATGCGTCACGTTAGCGCGCTAAAGGAGGGCTTATTGCTCCTAGCGTAAGAAAATATTGTTTCTTACCTCGGCTGGGTATAAATCTCTTTTCTTTTAAATGGTTGACGTGCTAATTGGTTTGACGCTTATTCGAATTAAAGATTTTTTCTGCCGCTTTTATCAATTATAAGAGGTGTCAATAGGAATAACAAGGAGTGATGCTCATCTTTTTTATAATATATCCTTTTTGCTCAGTATTCTTTTGAGTCTGAGTTGTATTTGCAGCAATGTTATGCTAAAATACGGTTACAATACTATTATGTTTGACCCAAAGAAAAAAATACTTTGAACAGGAGTATTTCTTAAATCTAAATAACATGTATTGACAACAATGCCAACATTATATTTGATGCATTTTTGCGACATTATATGTACTTCGTTGTCATATGACATGAATATCCTAACATTGCAAATTATCTAGTTAAATCGCATCGATGCAGGTAAATAATGGCATTAATTCATAAATATAAACATAAAATTGTTTTGCCAAACACTTGGAGGTTTTTGCTTGGGCTTAAAATAGATATTTCGTTTATTTAAGATATTGTTGAATCATTTCGTCAAATCATCAAAATAAAGCACATTTTAACTAATTGGAAGCAATTTACGTAAAATCGGATAAATCCGTTGGTTTTCCAAACATGACTCACACTGGTAGTTATATTTTCTACCAATTTCACTTAAACTATTCTAAAATTGTGTTTATCTTTCACCTGTGCTGAGCTTTTTGTTTACATGCATTAAAATGTCTTCATTAGGTTGTTTTCGCGTAGCAGGGGGAGTCTCTAAACCACTAGATAATAAATAGTCATTTACTTTAAACGAAGCTCTAAAACTGTCGGTTATTTGATACTGATAAACTGATAATTAATATCAGTGAAATCCCAAGTTTAGCATTAGCGGCAACATCTATGTAAAAGAAACAAGCAATTCCATCAATGTTTCAACATAATTCACTTTTAACGTTACGATACATTCCCTTTCTATCGAATGGAATGCAGATTGTGACGTCAAACCTGATTATGACGTCATATTTTACGAAGTACAGACGCGTGACTTTCTAACCATTGCTGTGGGAAACCCTAAAAATACCTGCGTTTGGTAACAAGCACTGAAGGGGGGTATTTTCGGTTTTTTAACAGATCATGTAGTTTAATTAATTCTGTCGCTAACACAATGTTGTCAGTTTGAGACTCCGAGTATTCCTTGGTATAAGTCGTTTCTTAAAGTGTAAGATTAACTGCTTGTTTTTTGTGAATCAGAAGGTGTTTCTCTTGTATCGGATAGTTTTGCCTTTGATCAATCGCCTAAAGTTAGCATTTGGGTATATCCCTCTAACTTTTTTTAGATTCGGTAGGACAACAAAGTAGTGCCTTTAAGCAAAATAGTCCCTATATACTTGCAGAGTGTATTTACATTTAATGGGACATTTTAAATCAGAATGCTTGACACAGGTCAGAAAAGAGGATTTGCAATTTTTAAAACAAGTGTCAAAAATGAATTATCATTTGAAGAAAATAATTGCAATTGTTTGACGTACACCCTTTCGAAAACTGAGAAATTCCCTACTTTTACTTTCATTTTCAGAGTTTTTCAATACAGACGCATTTTGCCGGAAAAAGAATCTGACTTCAAACCACGAAATTTAAACAGGAAAGAGACAATTTGATGAGCTTTCATTCAAGAGGTCCCTCGTTGCTGAACGAAAATTAGGGCCGGAGCTATGAACCATAACGTTAACATTACCGCCTATGGAAAATGCATTAGTGGACTATACCCATTTGGATGCCATTTGGATGCCAACTGATGCAATGAGGTAAATAATTGATAAATTCATATAATTCAAAATCAGTAATCTTATTGTTAGAGTCGTTTTGCATTTCTCGGTTTTTAATATAAACCGGCTTATTCAGTGAGAATTCACGATTTAGGTGTTTACACGTTAATTCAAATGATAATCGTCGATAAATCCAACATATATACCCCAAAATACATCTAAATATTCACACAAGCAATGTCTCGCCTTTTCACAATATAAACAGAAAATCTTCTCAATGAAAAACGATTAAATTCACCGCTTTAAAGAGGTTCGATCCTCTGATTTTGGGTAGCCATTTTGTGTCACCTCTAGTCAGGAAATTATGTGTCATATATGAATTCTACTTGTAAATTCCTTTTTTTACAATGCCAAAAAAACTATATTGAATAAAATAGTGAAGGTAAAATTCCATATTTAGAGAGTGTAGTAAGGGGCTATATTTTGTGGCGGAAGGTTTTTAAGAAGAAAATGAACATTTTTTCATAACTCCGTTGTTTAAGGGTACCGTCATTTTGGCTTTCTTATTTTCCGTGCAGACCAAATTTTCAGATAGTTTATGCATTGGGATATCTTCGTGTTGTTTCAAAAAACATATTTAAACAATATTTCAATATTTCTATCGACATATATTGGCATGTTTAAGTGATATTTCATAAAAGTAAAGAAAAAATAAAATTTAATTTTTCCCTAAAATTAGCTTATTTCATGCCATATCTCAAAATTTACTTATAGTCCCATACTTTTGGTTTTATTTTCTGAATATTTAAGTTTTTTTTGACAAGTCTGTCAGAATTTGAGAAAATGTTTGAGACTTTTAAACTATTTAATTGCATGTTGAATCGTTTATGAATAAAAATAGTATTTTTTCAGTGCAAAAAGGTCAAAATATCCATAAGGTGAAAAAATTGCAAACTTTTTCATTATGATAATTTTTATTTTATTAATTCTAAATAATGTAAATTTGTATTTGATACCATGGTTCATTTCGATAAAAAATTATAGAGGGAAAAGCGATTTATGTGCAATTTGCACTTTCAGTGCAGAAAGGTCATATCAAATACACCGTAGCACCAAAATGAGCATATAGACCCCAACATTTTGTTTTGAATTTTGGTTTAGATATGTGTGTAGATGTTAAAAAAAATACTTTAGGAAAAAACTTAGAGACTTTTGATCGCAGGATCCGACAGAGGAGACAAAGAGCGCCTATTTCTGATTGTTACATATGTCGATTTTTGATTTAAAAAGTATACACATATATTTGTTATTACAACATAGATTCAAAAAATAACAAATTAAATGTGGGGCTTGAAACAATTAAAACATTTCCTTTTTTATTGCATCTTTTTGCAATTTTTTTTATAATCTTAGTTTGAAATATGTGCACTACTTTATAACTAATTTAATTTACTTTTACTCAAAAATATATATCTATATATATAAACGAAATTAAATGAGAAACAGAAAGTTAACACCATTGATAAGATAACATTTCGACAGCGCCTTAAAAACTGCTAAGAAATTATCTTAATTAACTGTGAAAGTTCGATCTCTGTTGTTGCCTACATGAATATATGAAACTATAAATATTTTAACCAAAGAGTTACCTGTAGTACAATTATGACCCGTCAACCCCTCAGCACATGTACACAATCCGTCCGTGGGACGACATGTGTCACTTACACAGTTAGGTGAACACACTTGTGAACAGTTTGTGCCAAAATGCCCTTCTTCACAAGCTATATGATAAAAAACATAGAGGTCATAGGTTATGTACACATTCAAACCCACAAAGAACACAAAAGGAAGCTTAATTGACATAATCTAAGTTAAAAATGTTTAATGTGATAGATAAAACCCCAACAAAAATCACTTTTACACACAATCGTTACTTTAATGTTCTCTTTAAAACGACTAATTCGTAAATCAAAGTAGCTTGTAAATTGTATCGTGTTTGAAATTTTATAGCCAACATTACCGACATATCAAGGGTTTTACCTCTACTGTTTCCTGATTACTTGTTTCTTGTTAAGAACACGAAAAACTATCACAATTCAATTATGTTATCCCAATTAGTTGAATATTTTGATTTACTTAGGAAATAAACAACGTTATTTAGTGAACATTGCGTTATGAATAGCAATTGCTCTGTTGGCATATTCATGGAAAATATGCCAGCAGAGCAGTTGCTATTCATAACGCCATGTTCATTAAATAATCGTTGTTTATTACTTATATTTGCATTCTACCACTCCACTCGCAAATGCCCTGTATTAGCCTAGACCTTGACAGTTAGCTATTGCATCAAAAGTAAACATTCAGACTGTAATGTATTTTAATTCACATAGATTTGTTAACAGAATCAATGATACGTTATAACAGTAAATCTTTTAAAATGTTATTATAAGACAGGTTTTAATATTAAATACATCAATTTTATGGAGTTGGAGAAAAACACATGATGTATTGTATAGTGGTTTAAATCTATAACGTCATGGAAAAGTATATGACGTAAGACCTTTATGTAAGACCTTCATAGTATACAGACAGAGCAATTGCGATTATAGAAAAATAATTGCAGTTCCTTCCTATGGACTTACAGTGGGAAAGAACAATGCATATACAAATATATAAATGTATTCTAATGTATAATCACTAATCACAATCTCGGTACAGTACAGCCGTTTATAAAAAAGTCATAATCAAATATTATATAAGAATATTTTTGTCGTTTTCATTGGCTAAAAACACAAAATGTGACATGAGTCGGCGGAATATGGTATCAACAGAAAAATGTAAAGACAATATACTAATGGAAATTATTACAATACAGAATATCAAAAAATAAAAATTTGCGACATGTTCAACAATCATAATTCGTATTTTTATAATTTTCTATTTTTTTTTTGGTTTTAAAACTGTCATTAAAAGCCTACTATCTGTTCACTTTGTTTGTCACCAAGAGGCAGATTACTCATTATAGTAAGCTGGTCAGCAGGATCAGCCCCTCACGTTTTAAGCGTGTAAGTTAATAATGTAATATGTTGATATTGATTATTAAAGAAATATCATTTGAGTTATTATTATTGCTAACGTTTATCAATAGCCAACCATTTACTTTGAGTCTCGATCATGTCTCACCTTCTGAATCACATGGTATTACTAATGTAACTGCTGAATAATCCTCGCAACTATTACTATTTCTACAACTTACATATGTTACAATTGTTCCCAATGTATCCATTCCGACAACCACTATGACACACTCCACTGAATTGATCACATGGTTCTCTGTTAGCACACTGTCCGCTACATCGTTCTTTGCAGTTCGATCCAAAGTATCCCGGTGAACACTCTTTACAAAGAAATATAAATAAAATATTTGAAATATGTTAACATTTGAAATATATTAATGAATGTATTCAAGTGTGAGACATTAAGATCTGCGTTTGTACTATCAAACCAAAAAGAATCCAATTACTTCAAAGCAGAATGTTGATTTCTTCATAAACTTACCCTCGGTACAATCAGTGTTAGTATATCCAGGTTTACATCCACTGTCACAGTGACCAGTCTGTTTGTTACATGGGGAGTTATTCAGACAGTGACCACTACAGTTGTTGACGCAGTCGTAACCAAACGTTCCTTCATTACATTCTATAACCGGTGTTGGTATCAAGTAACTAATTTTTCTACTTTATCATATTAACTAAGAACCAAACCCTTTATAATATTTTCGATTTTCTAATATGTTTTACGGTGCGACCGTTGGGGCGAGCGCAGCAACGTACATGTATAGTCAAGTAGGGCTGATAGTAAACAAGGTAAACCAGCTGGTTAATCATGTTTATCAGTGTGTGTGATCCTAACCATAAAAATGAAATTCGATCGTAGAAGAGGTACAGTCCTCTCAATTAAATATACAACTTTCATACAACTGGATAATGATAAATTTGTAAATTTTAAAAGAAATAATGTCTAGCCCCGCCCCTTGGAAAAATTTCCTTGATCCGCGCATGGAGAAATTGTCGCTTTGTACGAAACTAAGCAATATTATAGCTTTGTTAGATTTAGCGCGAAACACGTGATGAATATACTCGGCACACCTTCGTCGCTTGTTTATATACAAATGTGTAACGACCGAGGTTCATAGAAGGTAGACACGAAGCACATGTTTTCTATCATCAAAGTTAGAAAACACAGGGTCGGATGTCACACCAAAGGAGCTATAACAGGGATGTGCTGTACAGCTTTTTAGGAAATTACGGTTATTTTACTACTACAGTAGACATGCAAAACAATGAGTAAGTATACAGTTGTAAATTAGATTGAAAATGCAAATAATGGACTCACCCATTTTCTATATTGACAGGGTTAATACGCTTCATCCTCAATGTTCATGTTATAGCATTACGAGCGGGTTGCCATCAAAATTATACAGGTGATAAATATAGAGTAACAGACTTATGTAATGTTTTAAATTCATGATATGGTATGAAATTTTTATTTAACTATAGTAAAATATCTAATGGTTTTATCAAGAGGACATGTTTAGAACTCATGTTTTTAAATGGTAAAGGAAGACAAGACAAGGACATCTTCAATCCCCAAAATTGAATATTAAACAGATGTTCACAGTTAGAGACTGGCATGTCTCCCACCATTTTACATCTGTAAGGAATTTAATTTGAAAAATGGTCACTATTATTCAGATTAAACAAGGAATTATTTACAATGAATAAGTGTGATAACGGAAAGAAAGTTGAATTATGAGGCAGTCTTTCATAAACTGCATGATGACATAACCAATTTAAACCGTAAAATTTAAGAAAATATCCTTTGCTTTGGAACTCTTGCTCTTTAAAATAAGGTACCTTTGTAATCTGAACATTTGAGAGTCCAACAGCTCTCAAACTATAGTAATACTCTGTTCCAAGATATTTATGCAGCACATTTTGTTAAATTATTCTATATTTCTAAATACCACGTGGTTCAAATGATGTTCATTTCATAGTATGATGCCCCCTCTAAAATGTCTGGTTAATAGAAAGTCTATGTGAATTTTGCAATTCAAGCAATACAAAAGTATGCAGATGATTACATTGAAAGTTTGTGTGAGGTATTGATGATTCTGAGTGACTTCCAAGTAGAGAAAGGATGTATAGATTCCCCAGCAAAAGTCTCCGATAAAAAAATGTCATTCCTGTAAATATTTTTTAAGTGGAAAGTGATAATGTGTCAATTAATACATCTTGAATATTCTCCCTTTCATTGATTTCAATTGCAGTTCTTTCACAGATTTGTTAAAAATCCTACAAATATGTTGCATAAATATTTGAGACGGTCTTCAATACTGATACACAAATGCAACTAGCAGTGTTATACAAAAGTAAAAAACAAAACAAAACCAAACAACATTGCAGTAAGGAGGATTCAGTTAAGAGTAAATGAGAGAAAATTGACTGAGGGAAAGTACAGTACAATTCATATATAGAATCTACTTTCTCTTAAAGTCCCAAGTATCATCTACTTCCTCCTCCATCTCTTCCTCGGAATCCAAAGATAAATCATTTATTTCATAATTTTCAAGATCATACTTTATTGAGGAACATATTTTGGAATACCATTTCTCGGCAAGATCGCTGCATGGATGAATTCCATCATAAAAATTGTCATATACAAACTTGACTTGTTTTCTTTTGTTTTTCCCATTTTTACCCCTTTTTTGCATGAAATTTTGGAGATGTCCTTGTTTAGCCTTATATTGCTAACATTATGTTCTAAATTTAATTTGCATATTGAGAGGTTGACCTCCCTGATATCAGACTCGAGGCAATTTTGCTGAAAGTTAGATTCCTCAAGAGAGTAATTGCTTCTCTGTAGTAGATGTCTTCTAATTTGAAAATCTTTGAATTTGCATAATGAAACGGGGGCGATGGTTGAAAATTTCACAGAACAGTTAGAACTTTGAAGGGTATGGAAAGAATTTTGAATGATTTGAGTAAGAGATTGAATTTTCTGTGGACTAGAATTATACAAAACCTCTGAACCAAATTGATGTTTAATTGTCTTTGTTAAATTGCAGATTCCTGCCATGAAGACTATGTGGGATTGGGATTTTTCTGGCAAGTTTTTCTTATGCAACTCCACTTCATGTGTTAGTCGTTCAATTGGAGCACCTGGTATGCATATAAGGGAAACTTGCCAGTGTGATGGGAAAGGTTGAAAACGATGAATGTATGATGGGAATCCTCTACCCCTTGAGTCACTGGCTATGATGATGTTCATTATCTACAGTAAGGATTACAATTTTGGCATTTAACACCTCTGCAATACTTATTTTACCTAATAAATTTAAATAGTAGTAATCTTTTGTTTTAACTTGGTAAACTCAAATGATGTCAAGTCTTAAATACATCTAAATAATTTGAAGATTCACATGACTTTACAATTAGCAAAGTGCAAACCTTTAGAATGAAACTGTTCTTTTCATTTGCAGATTTGAATTAAAAATGGACATTAGGAATAGTTAGAAGGTTATGGAAATAGTTGGAAGGTGAACAGTTAGAGACTGGTATGTCTCCCACCGTTCATAAAAGAATATATATGATGCTTAAATTTTGCCAAGAGAAATGTGAATCAAAATATTCTCATAAGTACATTTATCAGCAACCGTTTATACATGCAGAGAAAGTCCATCTTGAAGTAAATGTAGCAACAGTGGGCATAATACTCTTTAAAACTTTCTTATATACATAATTAGTCACTAGTCTCTATGATGAATGTACAAGAAGTTCAGATATGAATTATTGATTGGATTTCAAAATCAACAGGCTCGGATTTCATTATGTAGGAACAGGAGAATGTCTAGTCAACAAATACTAAAATCACATCCATATTTATTGATTCAAATGATGAAAAGAAGAAAAATCTCATTGCAGAAAATGAAGAAGAATCTGAACTGACGCTCTAGATTTCAGGATGAAGAACAGGTAAATGAAGTAAAAACAAGCTTTGAACGTGAAACTCTTATCATGGACGACAACCCATTTCACATTGCAAAGATATTTGGCTTACCTAAATGAGTAATAGTAACAAACATCAAACTCTCAATATTATGTCACAATCACTAAAACTCTATGAAAAATTGCAATATATAGCTGTTCTACATCAGTTGAACCAGAAACAGGTTGTAGAGTACTACCGCTTCTAAGACATTATTTCTGCTAGTTTAAAGCAGTTTGTGAAAAGAAACTTCAACCATATTAATTTTATTGTAGCATACAAGAAAAATGGGAGATCTTTAATCCTGGAAAACTGGTAAGTTAAGCAATAAAGATATAGTTACTTGTCAAAGTATGAACAACTGCAAAAAATTTACATCAAACAGTTAGAGACCAGTATGTCTCCCACCGTTCTCTGTAAAGACTATTTGACCATGAAGAAAAAGCTGAAGCAAAGAAAATATTTATCCATAGCTATTCTTCTGATATGTTCGAATTGAGATTATGCTTTAAATTTGTCAAATTGATATCTTGCATTAAATGTTTGAAAGTATTGTAAGTCTGGCTAGCTATTGTCTCAATTCTATGAATTTCTTTCTCTCTAGAAGCTGTTGTTGGTGTTTTTACTTTGTGGCATATCCTGTCTGCATTTGCCAAGAAGGAGGGATGCCATGCAAAGTCGGGGTCAGAATTTTTTTTTCCTGTGGATTTGGCCCGAGAGATCGCTACAAAAAGAGCTCCAGGGTTTCTCGATTCAAAAGCCTTTGTTCCTGGATGAATGACAATATATCTATTAACTTCCCCCTCCCCAATGGTCATTCCTTGACACCGGTGAATTGTTGTTGCCCACCCAAGTCTTAACGGAATCTGCTTACGCCTACACAAATGACACCTGCAATCTATTTTTCTTTCTACTGGAAATATTGGAACTACTTTTGGTTTTTCAGGGATGAAGGGGGGTCCACTATAATTAGGTACTTCTACCATGACAACATCAGGCAGTGAAGGGGGTCTTTTGTCATTGCAGTAAATGATATCCTCAACAATGCCAATTGCACCATTAAGGGGGATGTCTACACCAAATAAGTGTAGGAGATTTTTGTTGCATGCATTTGTTACTAATAATAGGCAAAGTATTCAACAATAATAGACCTCAAAGTACAATACTCTATTTTTTAGAGAATTTTTAAAATATCAGTCTGCTTCCAGATAACCCCTAAAATGTCAAATTTTTAAACATTTCTGTTTTAAAACTCTAATGAAAGTGAAATGTTATAAAGTTTGAAAATGAAATACAAAATAATCATGAATGAAGTTAGTATGATTTTTATTGGAATCCACATAAATATGAAACTAAAATATTTAAAACTTCTTTTTCGGCAAACTGCTGGATGAAATCCCATAAAATTCCGAAAATAGAAACAATATTCGTTGGTTAATGAGATGAAAAAAAGAAATTGAATGAAATTGAAAAATTAAAAGAAATACTGAATAATTTCAAAAATCTTAGTTTGAAAGATCCTGTTTAAGATTTGTCTTTCTTGATTTTACTTGGTCTCAAATATCTTGGGACCAATTTTCTAATTTAAACAAAAATCACGAAGAAAAATTAAAAAAAAGGTAAAAGTATATGCTAAAATGTAGGAATAAGGTTCGTAGTGCTTATGATAATGTTTGAATCTGAAAAATTATATTTTAATGAATGCAGTGCATTATATTTATATCTAACTCTTTATAACAAAATGTTATTACATGTAGTTACATTGCCTTTTACTTTTTTATATACAATACAAATTATAAACAACCATATGGATATTTATACATACATTAGAAGTGATACACATGTATGTGTGGTAAATAAAAACATGCTCTTTTTCAAGATTGTCGTTCCCTCATTTGGCTTGCAAATCCGGCTTCCACTGCTATTGCTAGCCTTTCTAGCTATATCTATTTAAATTAAAATACATTAGTTAAGTTTCAAATTTTCAATGCAAGTCTTATACTGCAAATGTTTTAAATTTGGGAAGTTGGAATCAATTAATACAAGAAATGGTACTACGAAACTTTAGTTTTATATTAATCATGCTTATAGGGTTCAAGTGAAAATTATCTGCTCACCTTTATCGATCATCCGTCACATGTTTATGATCGTCTGTTGCAGATGACATTACAAATATGTATCGCCACTGGCAGGGAAACAGTATATTATTTCGATTTCACGTTTTCTCTACATAACAGCTGATAATCAATGATAGTTGAAAGCTTTAATCACGAAGGGAATTGACATATTTTCGAAGCGTTTTGGTGATTTCATTCTTATCTCATCTCCCTCATTAGAAGAGTTCCATTGAACGGTGTATAGCTATTTTGAACCATGACATAATGCTATCAATCTGGAACAAAATGGCGTTTCAAACGGATGTCAGACATATTGTGACGATGTAGCCTTCCACCTTAAAGAGACCAAACTTTACACATAAATTGACTGAAATCATAACCTTAGATTTTTTACATATATACACTGTGTCAAGAAGACCTCCAGCATTTTCACTTTGACCTGTTTTGGAATGTGGACCTTTTGAAACGGAAGCAATTTTCGCCACAGGAAATGTTTCATTTAAATATAATAATTTGGATCTATTATGACCCCATTCTTCATCATGAGTTGGGAATACAAAGAGTCCTGATAGCAACATTCTTTCTAACAATTCTGCACCATGTGTCAGTTTTAAGTTGTTCCATTGAAACTGTTGCAACCACTGAGCTTGACAAGGACTTATTTTGTATTCCCTAAGACATGAAAGAACGTCTCTTAACTCTTTTTCGTGCTCCCCTTGACGAATGACATTTTTTAAGACAACAGCAGTATTAAATTCCGGCCAAACTAAAACACCATGCATTGAAGCTGGGGACAAAGACTTTGTATTGTAAACAGGAGCATCTAAAACTGGTGGAAGCTGAACATCATCTCAAAAAAATACCACCACAAGAAATACCACCCCAAGATTGGTCTGCAAAGCCAGTGCCACATCTGCAGTGGAAGTCCATCCATCTAAGTGTAGTTGACCCTATTAAAGAGCGTTCATCAACAAGGATGGCATGAACCCCAGTGCAGTTGGCCTGGAGGACCTCTCCTATGGACCCATCTGGTGTTTTCATTTCTCCCCCTATGTTGTGGGTAGGTATTTTTAGAAAGCTATGAAGAGTAACGCCTGAAATTAAATTTGCACTATTTCCTGTGGGACACAACACTTGAACTGATTTATTTGAATTTAAAAGTGAACGAATTGATTTGACGAGACACTTAATAAGGAAAGATTTGCCAGAGCCAGCGGAACCAGAGATAATCATTCGAAGGGGCTTATAATTTTCAGATTTATTAGAAAAATCGACAAGGGTTTTCATACAATGTTAAAAGCTAATAACTGATCTTTGTTCATTTTGTCTAAGTCAACGGGGGTATTTTCAGACTTTCATTTTCATTTTCATTTTCAGCACTTGTGATGTTGTCCCACCAGTCTTTCCCCAGATCAACAGGATATATGTGTGATGTTTCACTCCAATCATGATCAGGGCCTCCATCATCAAAAGTAAAGTTTAAAGAACTGTTGTCATAATTTGGATTGGGTCGAAGAGCTTCCATCCACTCTTGTTGAGGAACATCGCTATTTAGGACTTCATGTTCCTGTGAAAGATCATCAGGTTCTTTATCTTTCTCTTTAGCCCGCTCAATGTCTGCTTTTACAAAATTAGGACAATTATCCGATTCTAAAAATGATGAAAAGATTTCTGTCCAAGACGTGGCATCATTTTTTACATCTGAAAGACATCTCCAATTTGGAAAATGTAATAAAAGAGTTGTCTTGCAATAATTTTCTTGTAATGGCCAGGAAGCTTGAATTGGGCCATTTATTACAGGAACTCTTCCATTTTTGGAAATAAATTGATAGAGAGAACAATGGTCATTTTCATGTCTAGAAAGATATTTGTCAATGATAGTACTTTTTGTTATTGTGTTGATTCCAGATTGCTGGAGTACTCTACAACCTGTTAAACTTACTGATTGAAACAAGTGACTTGAGCGGAACAGAGGAATGGAAGACAGCTCAAAAGAGGCATCCACAGAAGAAATATCTCTCTTTACAGTGTTCATGAGAAGCGTTGTACAGAGTGATTTTGATGTTTCACCCGAAGACTCATCAGAATTATTCACCATGTCGGAGAACAGATCAGAGAGAGCCCCAGTGGGTTGATTACCTTTGCAGGCATACCCTGTAATGTATTTTTCAGTGGCAAGTATTTCATCCACAGATGGATTTGAAGGATCACTTTTAGAAAGGATCAAAGAAATACCCCCATTAGCTCTCCAGCCTTGTGTATGAAATTTGGAGTGCTGCACAAGTACAGGATGATCTCTCTCTCCATTTCAAGGCGTAAAGAACCATTTTTGTCCTTAACTATTGCAGGAGAAGAACATCACTGCTTAGGAAATTCCATTCTACAATTTTTCTTTGAAGGATTAGATTTTGAAGATTTCAAACAATAGTCAGAACAACGGTGTAAATTAAATCTATTTGTCAAAAGTAAATGATCCTCTAATAGAGATTCTTGAGAATGACTGACATTCATTAAAAGTTTGAAAAGGGGGTTATCTTCTTCTGGAGGTGGGGGAGCAGTACCTTCTGGAGGAGGCTACAAATTTTTGTTTGGACAACCAGTTTCATCCTTGCCAGCAGGATGATTAGCAGTAAGACCAAAATTCTCACTAGCCCAGAGGGACAGTTTATCGGCACATTCTTCTTCAGAAAGACCAGCTGTGATGGCTTGGTGCAGCAGATCATGAGGTTCTCTATCAGACCTCCAACAAAGACCGTGCCAATGAACCATGCCTCTGGATTTAGCGAATTCTTGTCTGTACCAATAGGAATCAACACCAAAAACAGGACCCATAACATTTTTAAAGTATGATTGTGTTCTTAGGTCGAAGTATTGACCAACAATGTGTGTGTTTTCTTGGAGAGTTTTAAAAAGAATATTTTTATCATTCAGATCTACTGATGAGCCTGTTGTTTGAGAAATATACATAGAAAGTAATCTTTTGAGAGGTTTAAAATGAAATTCTGCACAACTTCCTGTTGTGAAAAAAGAAGGTAAACCCTTGCCTTCATTTATTTTGAATTGTACCAATGATCGTAATTCTTTTGCCCTTTGACCCCAGTATTGTGTTGTACCTCTCAAATTTCAACCAAAATAGAGAATTTTTTGACTTACTGATTTGTCCCCATTTTCAATAAGTTTTTTTTAAGTCAGCAACTGTGAAATGTACGTACTTCTTTCTAGGGCACT
The DNA here is from genome assembly GCA_015776775.1 of Magallana hongkongensis. NCBI lineage: Eukaryota > Metazoa > Mollusca > Bivalvia > Ostreida > Ostreidae > Magallana > Magallana hongkongensis. The sequence continues at coordinate 7,224 of VIAA01000089.1, read as the reverse complement.
TTTGCGCATGATCATGTTATGAACAACGAATTTAAAGTAAGGGTGTTTCGCAAATCTGCCATCATCATACCATAACAAGTGTTCGGCCCATTCACTCATAGATGAGAAAGAAATTGGTCTGTTAATGTAAAAGTCACCAGAGCCATGGGGAAAGAGGGCAGGGAATGCAAGAGTAAAAAAATGTTGGGTTGTGAATTCAGACACAGGAATATTGCCTCTTGTTGGCCAAGGAATAGATATTGTTCCCCGTTTGTTTATAGAAACTTCCCCATGATTTTCCCCCAAAATCTCTTGTACAATTTTTTCAACATTTTCCTTCACATGTACATTTGAATCAGGTAGTTGTGCACCTGAGTGTGAATAACCTTCAGATATACCAATGTCAATTTGTTCAGATGATGGACCTTTGTCATTGTTGTGGGGGGTATTTTCTTTGAACTGTAAAGTGGTTATATCTGAAAGTTCTCCATCCTCTGGAAGATGTAATAATCTGACAGAACTTATGATTATGTCAACATAAGCAGGATTGTTAATTTTGAGCCATTTTAAAGCTTGTTCTACTTTCAACCGACGGACTCTAAATTCTCTGCATGTATCATTTTTGCCTTGCTTTTTAACTTTAATAATCTGTATTTCTTGAGGGAGTCTAGGGAAAATCTTAGCAGGCTCATTAATTTCTTGGGGAGAGGTAATACAATGACCTGATGATGCAACTCCTCCATGACTTAGCATATGCACATTGATGCAAGGAGAGAGTCTACTTATTAGTTGTTGCTCAATAATTGTAAGACCCTGCAATTCCTTAGGCAATTTGCCTGGGTCCATATTGTTTGATGATGAAAATAACTTAATGTCATGTTTGTCTCTAAAACAACGTGAACAGACACCATTTTTGGACATTTTCATCTCAAGACGTCTCTCCTTGCAAATTGTGCAAAATTGAAAAAAATAAGACATTTGCTGAAGCTCAAAAGCTCGAATCGAATCCATAGCCTTATCATACTTTGCATTGTTAGAAAGTGGGGAATGTGATGGGATTTCAGATTCATTTAGTTTGTATTTTTCTATTTTGCATTTAATTTGTCTGTATAGTTTAGATTTTCTAAGTTTGTATTTTTGATAGGATTCATTTTCTGCAGGCTCTTCATATTGAATGCCATATTTTCTGCAAAGTTCTTCAAGTTTTTTTTTTTCACTTTCAGGTGCTAAGTTTGTATGTTTTGATTTTTTTCCTGTTGTTGAAACATTTGATGCACATGCATTTTGTGTTAGATGTCTTTTTCTGCAAGAAGTACCCTTTTTGTTACACTTACCGTCTGTTATATGTACAGGTACATTTTCATCCTGAAATTCCGTATCAACATAATTGTGCTCGCATGAGATGTCCATGATTTGTGCACTTGCTTGCTTGTTAAGACTTGCATTTTGATTTTGAAATTCATTGTAGTTTGAATGGGAGGAAGTGTTTTGTTGAACATTTGCATCATTGTGCACGCATGAAATGTCAGCTTGTGTGCTTGTATTTTGAAATTCATTGTTATTTGTATGCGAGGAAATGTCATGTTGAAAGTTCGCATAATTGTGCTCATATGAAATGTCAGGGATCAGTGCACTTGTTTGCTTGTTAACAGCTGCATTTTGATTTTGGAATTCATTGTTATTTGTATGCGAGGTAGTGTTTTGTTGATCGTTCGCATAATTGTGCTCATATGAAATGTCAGGAATTTGTGTGCTTGTTTGCTTGTTAACAGTTGCACTATGCTTTTGAGAATTAAAGTCAATATCTACAATTTTCGTTGTTTTTGCATGATGGTTGGATGAATTGATTTCTGATTTGCTTGTCTGTGCATCATTCACAGGAGGTGCCAAGTACTGAAAATGTTGATCTCTGAGTAGCAAATTGATTGGAAAATTATCTGATTTAGAAGGTGGTTGAAATGTTGTAAGAATATGGGATGCACCGCTAGCATTTTTGCACTCAAGCCAAACGTTGATTTGCTGTTGAAGTAATAAAGCTGCAACTTCAATTTCCAAAGAAGTAGCATAGCCATTCCCTAGAATCATATGTTGAAAGTATGACAGGGATGCATACTTTTGAATTTCTATGTGATGTTGAAATTGTTCCCAATTTTTCAGTATGTAATTGCAAATTGTCTGCCTGTAAGTACTAGACATGGTCAGATTACTGTGAAGTGCAAAACTCAAACAATGAAAAAAACCAGTTTCCATCTCCCGGAACATTATGCACATTGAACACTTTGTTAGATTCATTCATACTTGATACTTGTCAGATGAATGCTGAATTAAAAATAAAATTCTTTAAATTATTCAGCCTCTGTTACTATATACTTATCACCTTTTTCAGGGGTCTTTTTCCGCTTCTGATAGATTAGCAGTCTTGTCAAGCCTGGTTACATTAGCAAACGATCCATACGAAGAACACCTTGTAGAAATTCGATGTAATTTATGGTAATAGGCGAGGTGTGTCGAAAGAATTACTATTTATTTATTTATTAGGTGTAGAAATTGGGTGTGGATAATTTTTTTTCATATGTTACTATTATTTGATAGAGAAATATTTTTATTAATACATGAAGCAGTCATCTCGTTTGACGAGAATTTCGTTTGACATATCCTTTGCCTGGTTCCCAAAATCTTATGGAAATGGAAGGGAACCAAGCATATAAAAAGAAATATTGACTGCCTTTTAATGATCATGGGTATTAATTAGTTTGGTTTTGATAACTTCAATTTTTAGTTTATTTATTGCAGTCAAAATGAAATTGTTAGTTCGTTTATTTTTTTTATTTAACTCCCGCGAGATTGTGAGGTTGGAAACCATTGGTGCTATGAATTGTGGGTCAAAATTTACTGACTCCGAAAAAATATATCGGATCAATGTGTAAACGCTTGTGACGTCACACGATTATTTTTGATTGAAAGTGTACTGAGGTGAACTTTAGAGGTAACATTGACTGTATGTCGCTTACATCGTTATTGTTTTTACTGTTTAAATTTGTCTTGCTGATTCTCGTGAGAGTGTGAAGTGATAAAAATTGCCATGATTACAGGGAATTACTGGGACGATTAAAACGATGCATTACTGGTCCGATTTACTGACGCCAAAAAAATCCGTTGAATGAATGTGCAACTCGTCCGAATTTTCTATTCACACACGCCTTGCCGGTAGAGCTCGCTTCGCGCCGGCGCTGCGCGCCGGCGAGCTGCGCTCGCTATAAGTATATAGGACAGGTTCCAGACAAGTCAACAACTCACTTTGATGTAAAAAAAAAGTGTTACCATTTTCACACATATCTCCTCTCCATCCTTTAGTACATCCTCTGTCACACAGACCAGTCACGTGATTACAGGTAATCCCATCTCTACAATGTCCTACACACTGTAGACTGCAGTTTAGACCATACCTTCCTTCAATACATGCTGTTCAAAAGAAAAAAAGGTACACATATGCTCGTCAAAGATACTCAATTAAAGGGTTTTTTTTTTTTTTTTTTGAAAATTTTTTAATTATATATTGAATTAAATAGGCAACGCAGGTGATTTTAATTTCATTGGAAAAACAAAAATATCTTGAATTATTTACTAATGGATGGATTTTTTACTTAACTTTTTCATTGTTAATCAAATGATAGTGAGTGTTGGTAATGATGTTTTAGAAATTGTACAACAATTCACTTACTTAGGAATACTTTTCAACTTTCACAACAAATTTAACAAAGCTGAAAAACAATTATCTGAACAAGGTAGAAAATCATTGTTTGGGCTTAGAAAGAATATACGGGGAATGTCATTTAATATAGAAACGTTATTGTCGCTTTTTGATTGTTTTATTGGTGGAATTGTTAATTACTGCTCAGAAATATGGGGAAATAATATAGGTTGCAATATCGAGAAACTTCATACAGACTTCTGTAAACAAATTCTCGGAGTGAAGAGAAGTACAAATACTGCTTACTTATATGCTGAATTAGGCCGTGTGCCCCTTGTACATTATAGAATGTTTAACATTATTAAGTTTTGGAAAAATGTCTTAATTAGTGACAATTGTATAATTAGACATTGCTACGAAGTTATGTATATTAATTGTGAAGAACACGGTTATAAAAACTGGGTTTTCGATGTAAAGAAAATTCTCATTGACCTCGGTTTTTTGATATATGGTCTAACCAAAAAATAAACAATGGTATTTTACAACTTGTAAAACAAAGAATTTTTGATCAGGCAAAACAAGATATTTTTGCAAATGTTGAAAATTCAAAAAAAATGTTCTTTCTACAAATATCTTATCGATGGTATACATCTTCAATACTATTTAATAAAATCTATTCCCATTAAATTACAGAAACATATAACTAAATTACGACTATCGTCACATCGCCTGGCTATTGAAACTGGTAGATATAATAACACAAATAGAGAAAATAGATTTTGTCCACATTGCAAATCTAGTGTTGAAGATGAATTCCATTTTTTATTTGTTTGTCCTCTATACAGAACATTGCTCAGATTATACATGAAAGAATATTATTATAAAAAACCTTGTTTGTTTAAATTAAGTCAACTTTTTTAATACTGACAATGTTAAAGATCTCTGTAATCTTGGCAAATTCATCTCAAAAAGCATGTTATTAAGGGACAACTGTATTACATAATTGTAGTATTTTGTTCTCTCAACCTGTATATGTAACAGTAAATGTTGTTATCTGTACGTGCACAAGTTCTCCTGTAAATACACTACCACCTCATGTTATACATATGTTATACTGATAAGCTGTAAAGCTCAAAGAAATAAAGAATTGAATAAATCATCTACCACAGCTATTTTAACAAAATTGAAACTTTCTTCTTTCCATCAATTATTAAAGCTCTTCAAAAAGTTAATCAGTCAGGTGAGTTTGGTTCATTAAACTTTTACTGGTATCTAGAAATGCATTGTTACTATTTACAATGATAATTAAAACCATTTAATATCCCTTCATTATACATTTTTTTTTGATACTTGATATGATATGTTATAAAAGAAAACAACATTTACTTTTATTACAATGCATATCAGTCCATCCAGGTTTGCACGTGAAACACGCTCCACTTTGTATGTGACACGTGCTGCCTTTACAATTAGTGGAACAGGGTTTGTCACAGTTACTGCCGTAGAATCCAGCATTATTACATCCTATATAAAATACAGATACCTTTTACAATATAGTTAAACACCATTGATCTTTATGATACATGTAATACAAGCTTTTTTTATAAACTTGAAAATTTGACATGCATTGTATAACGCAATATTCTAAAAATGTTAACCCTGAAACCCGGATTGATGGGAACATACTTATCACGGCTGTCAAATTCATGCAAATATTTAAAACATTCACAGTTGCAAGCTATGGAATGTCTTGTTAAAAAAAACTTAAATAACGTAGAACACCTCTAATATTTATTGGTTTTCGGTTGTATATATGACATTTTTATCGGAAGAATGTTTATGGCTATATCCCATAATGTTCCACAGAATATCAGGTAATCATATAATCAATCATGATTTATAACTTTTATCGAATAAATTTAAAAAACATTTTAATTATTTCAAAAATATGAAAATAATAAAGGATAAGAAACAATACATAGTTAATATTAGTTAATAACTAGTTCGTAAATAAAATCATTCAATGTAATCATTATTTCATTTTTTTGTTCACCAAAGAAGTTCTTGAACTAACCAGACTCACATAAAATCCAGGGGTAGGTAAGTAAATAGTACATATATTGTCGTGAATACCAATGACTCTAAAGCGGAAATGTAATCAAAATGGTTTTCGCTCTTAGAAAATAAACACGGGTATTAAAATATGGACACTTTTGTTCTAAACATTAGTCACAACCAGTACGCCACAGAAACTCATATTAAAAGTATTTACATCTCATACTTGTATATCATTGGCTATTGAATCAATGTAATGTGTTTGTAATTTTTTTATGAACAAGATTTTGTAATAAAGTCTTATTTATGATAAGTAATATTAAATGAAATCGTCAAGTTAGTATCATAACAAAAATTCTACAGAAACTAGTTTAAAGGCTTGCGCATAATATATAATGTATAACTGTTGTTGTTTTTCTAAGGCGAAATGCGTAATTAAATACAGTAAAGTGTCTGTCGACGCCGGGTTAGAAATATGAATAAAATGCTACTACTGACCACTTTGCTTCGGATCATTAGTATGGAGTTGATCGCGTTTATCTATTAGGACGAGAATGTTGTGGCGCAGTACCCATGCGTATGAAATGGAGGCAATTATAACATAACACATCGGTATAAATATTTATGAAACAATTTGCGTGCGAAACACTTTTACAATGTGAAAGTAATATTCATACTTACCGGTGTCTCATATCAAAGAGGTACCTGTTGATTTTATTTTTCATGCAGGTTTTGCAAATTTTATTTTTTTCTTTCATTTTGTACATATATCAAACCGGAAATTCTACAGAAACTGGTTAAAGCACATGCGTTAGATAGATAGCGCATGTTTATTTATGTTCATGGAGAAATGTGTATTTAAGTCCAGTGATGAGCCTGTCGACGCCGGGCCAGAAATCTAAATAAAACGCTACTACTGACCACGGCGCGTCAGATCATTAGAATGCACTTGATTGCATTTACTTATTAGGAGGAGAATGTTGTAGCCCAGTGATCGTGCGTATAAAATGGAGGGTGCGGGAAACACAGCTCTCAAGTAGTCATCTGGAAGCTGTCTTTCTGCCTCCTCTTTTATACAGGTAAGATAAATTATAACGCTTTCGCGCATTCTCAAAGGTAAAGTTAATAGATTCAGAGGGTTCAACTAATATTCTATTTTCAGAGATGTAATAAATATTAATGTTGATAAATTGCATTGTAATAATGTTGATATTTATTGTTAAAATGTCATATTAAACTAATAAAAGAGTAGTCATCTGGAAGCTGTCTTTCTGCCTCCTCTATTATACAGACTGGGACACGGGCTACTCGATCCCATGTAGAGTAGGAGACATTCCGGAAACACCTTGGCTAGGGCACCCCCAAAGTGTGAGGATGTTGGAACAAAGATCTCGAGGATCTTAATAAATCAAATATCATAACACTCCATATAACCCCAAGTCGACTTTTAGAAAACAGTACTGGGGGCGTAATGATATAGCGGTGGACATTATGATATA